>VXBT01000635.1:595325-608032 GCA_013400235.1 Oriolus oriolus
GAAAGCTGAAGATCTTCTCTGTGCTTAACCTGAGTGGCTCAAGAAGCAGCACAGCTCAGAACTTGGCTCCTATCTGCATAGAAGCAGACACAAACAGCTAAATCTTTTGCAATACCAAAGATATCGAGAAATCTGGTTTTTACACCGAAGAGTTTAGCAGGGTCCATTTTTGGCTGGAAGGAAAGATCTACCTCTCCTCACTAACTTCTTGCTGTACAGGCAATCTGACCTGACATGAGAGACTCCATTTCCTGTGAACAATTGTCCCAAAAAAAGTCCCAAAATAAGATTCTTCCTTGGTGACCCTCACAGAGACCACTATACAGGAAGTCTCCCTGCTTCCCAAGTGCTGGAGGAGAAAGTGGGTGCCGGAGCAGCTGAAACAGGGCACAAGACACTCCCTGGGGCTCATGGAGACATGTGTGCACAATGTGGCCAGCAAGGGCAGATGGGGGCTAAGGCAGCCCATACAGCACAGCACAGAGTGGGCACTGGCATCACAGTTTTGTGATATTACCAGCATCTAATAATTTTGAAACATTCTGTACTGTGAATCATGTTTCTACCATATGCTGATACCACCACCACCACCCTGCTTTAGGCTAAAAGTATCTATTAGCAACAAATTCCTCATGATAAATCTCTCTGAGGGACTGGATCCAGTAGTATTTCTCAGTGTCACATATGTACACACACATGCACACAAATGCACCTGTGTGCACAGGACTTGCTGAATTCTCCACAAAACAAAGTCATAGCTTCTGTTTTCTTTAGAGGTGAATGAATGAGGACAGGTTAGTGTTTGTGTCAGAGCCCAGTAAGTGGTTCATTCACAGCAGGTATGGAAGGTGAAGTGTCATTTTCTTTCTTCAGGTTCAAGTTCTTTGCTTCAGAGTATCCAAGTTCAGTCTCACTCTTTGGCATGCAGCTTTCTGGTTGAGATTGGTTAGAGGAGAATGGATGTGATGAAGTACACCTTATGGGCTTGAAAGGCAAGGCTACATTACCTTACTTCTCCAGAAGAAGGAGATTCAGCTCCCACTTTCCCAAGATCCGTTCAGGAAGTTCAAGTCTACGTCTCAGCCTTGCAATGCCCATGTCCCCTGCATGGCTCTGAATGTCTTTGTACAGGTCCAGGTGACTCATATTTCTCAACATGTTTTGCACCAATGTGCAGAACTCCTTCATCTGCACGTGCCAAACCACTGAGTTTAGGAAGCCAGCAAGTAAAAGTAATTTATAAATCACATTTCAGATCTCAGAGGAATAATGTAAGACAAAACAGAGAACTTATGTATCTCCTTTTCTTGTACATTCACTGGTTACTATGTAAACTACTTTTAAGTAAAACTCAGCATTTGAAATAGTTTATCTCCTTTGTTTAAAAGATCTTTTAAAGGAATCCATTTGTCCTGTTTTTCTTCCTGTTTCTTTTCTTTCCTACTCCCCCTTGAATACCACAGATCTTATTTCTGACTTACAAGGATGGTCGTCTGCTCTTTTCATTCTCATGTGGTCTCCCTGGATAGCAGAGAAATGATGAACCTTGCATTCCTTCACTGTCTTGGTCCCTGGGGAAATAACTGTAGCCACAGATATAGAGCAGAAAAAATGAGTGAGCCAGGCTTTTCCACCATCCTTTATTTACACTTTTCATGGTTTCTTTTCCCTCAGTATTGGTTATGTATTAATGTTCATCCAGCAGCCCAGCAGGGATCAGGTTTTACTCTCACTAGTGGAATATCTTATCACAGCAAGAAAAAGGTATAAGAACTCAGGTCAAAAAACTAGATAGCACCCAAATTTTTCTAACTTGCAATACCATTTGGGACTACTAAAATTAGGACACAAAAGACTGTTTTCTGAATGAATCTAGAGCAATCCCATCAGTCTCAGAGCGACTCTAAAGGTACAGGCTCTTGTTGTCCATTAGTAGCAAAACTCCCTTTATGAAGTAGCACAGCCAAAGTGAAGGTGGCAGTGATACAGTGCTCCCTTTAGAGGTTTTGTATTTTGCACAAATAGAGCTATATAAAGGGGGAATGGCAGGGGAAAAATTGGTGTTCAGCAATTTTATAGCATAAAATGTAATAAAATATTGGCAGAGATTAGTAATATTTGCCTGGTTTCAGGTTTCTTTATAAAATTCAATTATTATGTGAGATTTAGCAGGATCTTTCTACCCAAAGGCAAAGGACTTTTTGAATAACTCTTGTGAGAAATGGAGAAAACAAATATCTTTCTGATTTTTATTTGCCATTTATAATTATTTTTTGTTGCCTGAGACAACATCGTGCACCCAGAAACACAAATCTAGGAAGTTAAAGTGAAGTCAGAAGGAAAGGGGAGGAAAGAGGAATATGTTTGTGCTGACTTCATGTTTTTTAGTTATTCACCAGCCAGCCCAGTGTGGCTATCATGAAACACATTGCTAGTACGCGCCATGTGGAAAAGAGAATGATGGCAAGGTAACATTAATTAGGAATCAAGAAGGATAGAAAAATTACAACATAGTTCTAGAAGCTTCCTTAGAAGATACTTCAACTTTACAAATATAATTTTTCAAAAGATGGGGTTTTTAACCAAATATCTTAGACTGATGAGCCTAACAGAGGTTGAGCTGGAAAAAAATTGCACTGCACAGTTCTTCCAGGTAAGTAGCTGCAGGAGAGAAAGAAGAGCCCATGAGCAGAGTAAGCACTATGTCTGCACACAGGGCAGCAGGAGGACTCATCCTACTTACACCTTTTACTCAAGACCCTGGGGTTTGTGCTTTCACCTGGCACCAGGGAAAACCATTTTGAAGTGATGTCTCTGTTGGAGGGAACCTGCACCCACGTTATCTGCCTTCCCAATCTGTTCTTATGTTTTCACCTGCTCTCAGTTTGGACCCACTCCAGAGAGCACAAAGTCTGTTCTCAGATGAGCATTATAACCAGCATGCTCTTGGGAAATAAATTAATCATCTCTTATTCCACCTGTGTATCTAGTCTGAGAGCTTTCATGGGGTGGAATTTTAGAACAAAGTATCAGTTTGTGGGTCCTGACATCATCGATTTCCACTCAGCATTCAGTTATGTGGTGATTCCCACATCACTCCAGTTGGTGGCTTCTGCTTGCTGTAAGAAATGCATGAAACTGTACCCAAAAGGAATGGTGACTCCTCCATGCACCATTCATTCACCAAACTCAGTGAATGAAAGTTGGATGCTTTGATGAAGACTTTCATTGAGCCAAAGTCTTTGATGAGCCTGTTACCTCACCTCCTACAAAAACTCAGTAGACACCTTGTGACTCTACAGGAAAGAGAAAACTTCTCATCAACCACTTGTAGGAGTACTTAGAGGAGTCTGCAGCCAATTTCTTCAAGAGGACCTGATGGAGCTGTGGAAGCAAAACTGAGCACAGATGTGACTATGGATCTGTGTTATCTTGAGTTGGTCCTGCAAAGAGATGGGGTAACTTCAAAGGCACTTCCTTAAATATAGTCAAGGTTTCACTTATATTCTCTTTCCAATAAGAAACAAAGATATTAAAAAATTTATGTAGAGACCAAAAAATCAGAAGTATCAGACTTCAATGCTGTGAGTATCAGGGGCTAATATGACAGACTTCAGTAACGATGAATATTGTGGGGAAATACAGCACCTACAATTTATTACTTCCTGTAGAAATAGCATGTAGTACCATGAGCCCCTGGTATTTCTCATGGGGAATTTGCAGAAGATCTCCTTTAATTAACTTGAGTCACTAGTGAATGTAAGTAAATAAATCAATGCAATCTTGATCTTCTCAGAATTAAATGTGTAGAAGGTTCCTTCATTACCTCGGGAGTTTCTCTCATCATTTGTTTCTTAGTTATTCAGGTTGATTTGGCTGTTCAGTGTGGAGGTCCAAGTTTCCCTCCTCATGCCTGAGGTGCTGTCAGTGAGCAGAAGAAAGTAGGAGACACACTTCCCTAGGGCTAGCACCGGGTTTCAGTGGTTACCTGGACTGACATTGCAGTTTCTGCAAGTTTATTACACCTCCTGTTCCTTGAAGCCTGCTCCTTTATCCCTCTGTCCCGTTTTGGTAGAAACACCAAAGGCAGGTTATGATCAGGACCTCCATGAACTTTGTTTTAGGGAGTCAACAAAGTCTGCTAAGGAAGATGAATGAGTGTCAGAACAATGCTCCTATTCCCAAGACAGGGTTTCTCCTACACTAATGACATTATCTGACTACGGAAGGAGAGAGGAAAGGAGAGCAGAAGGAGCTAGTGGCAAGAACTGAGTGTATTTAGGCCTCTACTCACTGTTATCAGTTTGTGACTGAGCAGGTAAATAGTATTTCACATTATTGTTTCGAGTTCCCTGAGTGAGCCTTCTCCAAAGCCCACCCAAACTTTTAGGCAGAAGGCTGACTAGCTCTTTTCCGGTCCTTTTACAGCAAATGACTAAGTTGGATTTGGAGCCATTTCCATCCTGGACACAGTCAAAATAAATGCAATGACTGAGAAGTAATACTATAGCTTTGTGCTTCAAATTCACATTCCTGGCTGAGTTTCCTGACTAAAGACAACAAAATCATCTTATATTACACATCAAGTGTTAGCATAGCATTTAAAAGACAAACCAATTTCAAACATCAGAGAACAGAATAAAGTTTAAACCATAGGAACAGCAATTTCTTACTCTGGAAATCAATACCTCTGCACTGAGGAGAGCTGCAAAACCTTTTCAGTTTCTATTGCCATAAGCTGAGGCTCTGATTCCCACTGTAAGCATTACTCAGTTTCAGTAGACTTTGATCCTTACTGGGAGGAAACAAGGATCTGACCTCTGCCTGAACTTGGGTCCTGTGGAGAAAGAGATTCCCCAGTTAGAAAAATAGAGGTTTCTGAGCTTCTTATACAACTGTTCCCACCAGGCAGCGTGTGCATGTGCCTGGGTAGTGTTCCTGAGTCATCTCCTCTAATTAACCTCTCAGACAAGGTTGTCAGCTAATTTGCTGAGCAACCCCAAACAACCAAAAAAAAAAAAAAAAGAAGGAAGATTTTAAAAATTCAGGCAGTGGTTTTGAGCATGATTCTTTAATTAACTTCACCAGACAGAGTGAAAAAATTGGTCGGGCTGCTGTGCAATTACCTCATTCCTGCATCTGCTTCTTACACTGCTCCCTCCTCACCCCCAACCTTTCTTACTGGGAAGTTTCCTGATGTGATTAAGTCAGTATTGGTTTCCTTGTGTAGAAATAATGGAGATCCCCCAAGCATAAGAAGCTGTGAATATAGAACTCACTGTGTTCCTAAAAAAATGTAGACAAAGCAGCAACCTGAGTTACTCTTTTGAATTTCTGAAGAGAACTATGGATAACAAGGGGGTTTTCTGGCTATTGCTGAGCAAGGCTTGCGTAGTCAAAGACCTTTCTGCTTCTCTTGCTGCCCTACCAGTGAGGAGGCTGGGGGTGAACAGGGAGTTGGGAGGGGACACAGCTGGGACAGCTGACCCCAACTGACCAGAGGCATGTTTCACACCATTTGGTATTTTGCTCAGTGTTAAAATGGAGAGGGGAAGGAAGGCTGGCCAGGGCTGCCACTGCTAAGGGACTGACTGGGCATCTGTTATTTGGTGGTGAGCAATTTGTTTTCTTCTGCATCACTTTTGCATCACTGTTTTTAGATTTTTACCCTTCTTCTCTTCTCCAGAGGGAGAGGGAACCACTGGCTTTATGGTGCTTAGCTGCCTGCTGGGATTAAACCATGACACCATGAAACCAACACCTGAGGCTGCACAAGTTTCTTACATAAAGTGGTAAACCAGTATACACTGTCCCATCTGACAATTTACTCTTTGATTCCTCCCATGTCCTAAAAGCTTCCAAATACCTCCACTTTTTTCTCACTGGATTTGGGTTTACTTTTCTTTCTCCTGATATTTTTCTCCTGATGCCTCCTCATTCCCACCAGCCACAAACCAAACTTCAGCCTCCTGTCTCCTACCCTTATCTCCACCTGCTTTCCTTCCTCTGCTTGCCTTTCTTCCTCCTTGCTGATCCTGTGGGCAAGTCTCAACACCGAGTCAAGGGCTGAAACACGTCAAGTTTGTCACTGATCTCGCCTTGCTGCCACCCTGTTCTTTCTGCACACTGCCCTGGTCACAGTATGACCAGCTGTGGCACAGATGTGTGGGGCACACTTGGAAGATGCCTTCTTCTCCCTAGCTCATCTTGCTGACCTCAGGCTGAGTTTTCATTCTCTTTTTTCCCTATCCTGTTGTTTTCCACTCTTCCTCACTCCTTCTTTCTTGCCACTTTGGGACCATTTCTCACTCACACAAAGGAAAGAGGGTAAAATACCTAAAAATAAATACAACCATAAGTAGACTGGCTGTTCTTCTGCTTGCTCTCCATGTAAAGAGGCATAGAAGTGGGAGATTACCAGATATGTAAGATGGGCAAAGGTGTTGAAAAATTGAAGGACAAGTGGGATTTTTCTTTATGAGCTTGAATGCTGCTCACTATTTGGCTTTGAGTGTGTTTGAGTTGATCAATTCATGAAGACAATTACATGGCAGGGATTGCTTGTGATGATTAGAGGTTTTTTTCACTGACCAGGATCTTTTCATCTCTCTGTTGCTCCAATTTGCTGCCTTGTAGGAAAGGATAGCGTAAAGGTATAAAAATTGGTTTAAGGAAGTAGATTTTTGTTGTTTAACATAGCCTGGCATAATTACTACCAAATTAGCTATGGTTGAAACTAATATCTTGAACTGTAAATTGCAGTGCCCCACAATGCCTATGTACTCCCTTCAGGATGCCTATATCTCAAAGTGGGCCAAAAAAGCGGGTGGGTTTGCTTAAAGTGTTTGCATCTGACCTGAACACTCCAATGCAGGAGTAAGAAATAGCCAGTGGCTGTATAAGAGTTAAAGTCTTGGATGGTAATAATTGGATATGATAAGCAAGCTGTCTGGGATGGGGAGCTGTACCACATCCACAGTGCTACAGAAGAGACTCCTGGCAGAGACAGTAACTCCTCATCCTCGCTGTGATTTGTTCTCTACTGAAGGAGTCAAGCTCCTGCCTTAACCAGCTCAGGACATTGTGCATTCCTGTCTTTTGGGGAGGAATTCCTCAGTGTTTCTACCATGCCCCTTAACTTGGAATATGAGGAAAAGATTTATGTGATCACTGTTCTCCAAAAGTTATGAGCCCTTGAATAACTGGTGCAGTATTGAACATCTCAGAGCAAACACAGCAGCTCAGAAGCTGAGGAGTGGCCCTTCCTTGAACAGCTGGGAGTGGAGTGCACACCACAGAGAATAATTCCCTTCTTCAGAACAGCAGGGTGTGATATAAAGCTCCTGTCCCTAGAATGGCAATCTGGCAGGAATCCTTTGGCACAACAGAAGTTTTCACCGGTTTTGTTAGACCTGGGACCTGATTAGTCTCAATCCAATTGCAGATACTGGTCCATCTTTCCCCAGCGATGACTGCTAAAGTGATAATCCTGCATCATCATAATACAGAGTGTTTTTCATAGCTTAATGGCCTTCTATCTTCCTGGAAAAGGTCAGGTTATGTTACAGGAGTTTGCTATCTATTCTGGTTACTTGCTCAATGCTTCTAGACATAATCAAATTCATTTCTCTGCCTCTTGCTTGAGGGCAGATTTTCTTTTGTGCCACCAAAGTACTGTTTCAGTTATTTATAAATGTTCATCAGATCATTTGCCTGTACAAATTACAGCCTGAGTATTATCTGTGAACTGTATATTTCCATTATTCATCCCAGTCTCCACTCCTGATTGGATGCCTGAAAATTTATGAATAGAGAAAAAAGTGAATGATGAATAGTGAATCATGAATAATAAACAGAAAATGAGTAGACTTTTTCAAACTCCTATTCCTCCATGAATATGTGTACCCCTCTATATCAGTTGCCTTCACCAACATTCATATGCAGAGAAAATAGACTGAAAAAAGACTAAAAAAAAAAGGGCAGGAATGCAGCTGAATCAAATCAGGAGCTAGCATTTTTTGTGCACAGTTGTGAATGCACTACTCAGCAGTTATTCAGCTCCAGTAAAATCCGACTGTTCTGGGGATGAACTTAGCTGCACAGGCAAAATCAAGGTTTCTCTCCACCCTGCCTTCCCCCAAACCTTTCCAGGAAGGTGGACACATCACGGTGCTTCTGCTTTCTTCTTCTTCCTCAGCTGTAAAATAGAAATAATTATGCCCTTCCTTTTCCTTGTAACACCCTCAGACCTCTGAATAAATCATTCTAAGTGAGAAAAAAGCATTTTTAAAGACTTGATAGTAACTAGCATAAATCATGTCAACATTTTTAGATCCTTAGCCTTTTAGGTAGCTTACAGGTACGTACAACGCAGATGTTGCTTAGAGATTATTCTTAAATTATATTTTTCCCACAACAGATAATTGATAGGTTCTGTGTGCCTGACTTGCCAAATCATGTTTTACTTAAAAAAAAAGAAAAATAGAATTTAAAAAAAACCTGTTTTCTTATGCAGTGTCCAAAACTTAATAATTATTGTTTTCCTAAATTGCAACAATTTGCCTTCTAAGCCTTTAAAAACAAATCTTATAATGTAGACCTGTAGAAACATCTTGGCCGTGAATGCAGGCAATTGCAATCATTCTTGCTCTAATTTATATAACTATAGAAATGTATTTTTTCTTAGCTGTGGGCCCCAGCTGCCTAAAGTTGCTGACCATGACTGAAGACGTGAACATACTTTTTTAAAAACAAGAAGATTTTGTTTAGGTTGTGAGACTTGTACTTCTCTTTTTTGTGTTTTTACAGATGGAGCTGAAGTAATTACATGCGCACTTCTAACTTCTTTCTGTTTAGCGAATCTACATAACTCTTGAGCTTTGTATGAAGAGGCAACAGGATTTTCATCTTTAGAAGGTAAAATCCAAATCCCTAGGGTCTCACCTGTAAATGAAAAATTAAATAAGCCTGAGCCTTCTGTATGTGATCTAACAGTTTGTCACTAGTTATTATCATGCTGTTTTGAACATTTTGAAATTCAGAAAAGAAATGTTCCTAGCTTGAATAAAAACAGCCAAGCCTTTCAGGAACTGCTGGAGGGTACTCAGCCAAAAGCATCCATTAGTCACCCAGAATTACCCCTCTAAATCAGACAGAAGAGGGACTTAAATCTGCTTTTCTCATAGAATGAGTGTCTCAACCTGCTTCCAAAGAGCCTTTTGCCAGCTGGGACCCAAGATGGTTCTGCTGAAACCAGCACTCTTAAAATAGTTTTGGTTTTGACTTTGGCTTTCTTAGTGACAAAAGTCATTTGCATCCAAAAATTCACAGTATGCTTTAACCACTCTAACCAGTATTGCATCTAGTGAAATACCTGCAGATATGCATTAAACAGACCTGTATAGCTCTGCTTTTTAAGACTTTACTGAAGTGAAATCACAGAAATTTCTGTATTTGTGGAACACCAGGATTTGAAGATTTTTCTGGAGGAACTTTTCAAGCAAAAGATGTTTTTAACAACATTTTATGCTATTAAAGTATGGAAGTGTTTTTGAAAGTACTGGATGCACTTTCTTCAGTCACGGAGATAAGTGGTGCGTCTGTTTAGATTTTAGCCCTGACCCTCTAAAAAACTATAATCAGGAAGATCAAAGTACCAGTCTAGCCTAAAACTCAGTTAATGGCAGTTTTGTGACCATATTTTTGCCACTTTAAAAAATAATAATACAGCTTTGCTGGTGTTCTCTTTAGTGCTCCAATGAACTGTAAATTCGGGTTACACTTTTAGTGTCCTTTTGAATTATCAAATTATAAATGGATTTCATCTGTCTCAAGGTATCACAGCAAAAAATTACAAGATGACCTTTAAAAATGGCTTATAAAGCACTGTTGCTTACTTTGTTCTAGATCTCATCTCAGACAATCTCCTGTCTTTGTCACTTTCAGAGATAAATTGCTGTTTCCACTGTGCCTACACCTGTAATAGCAGCTGTCTTTTCACCACTTGTCACTCATTTTTCTACCCGCTCCACATTCCTGCTTTTATCTTTCTGCCTGCACTACAATTCTCCCTTTCTCCCAAAGAAAAATTATATATTTAATACATAAATACAAACCACAATATACCCTGACTTTCCTTTTTCTTGCATAATGCAGGCAGCTCCTCTATGCCTTTTCTTCTTATGCCTTAGCTGTTCCAATATTGCCACTTTATCCCATATCCTTTCTTAGTCTTCTCCTTAGCTTCTCAGTATACTCTGACTCATTTTCCATAACCATAGAGGCAAGTTAACTCTTGTCCAGCTCACACCAATCTGCCTCTCCAGCACCTGCCCATTCTTTCTCTGTTCCCCTCCGAGCTCCAGCTGCGGTGCCGAGTTTCACTTCTCCCTCATGACAGTCTGGTGCCTTGGACTTGAACACAAATGAGCCCGTATTTCTGAAAAACTTGGCTTTTTTTTAGCTTCAGTAAGGCTTTTCTTCTTTTCATTTTCCTTCTGTCCACCTAACTGCTTGTTCTGGAAGATTTTCTTGTTCTCCTCCATACCAGGGAGAGCAGAGTGGTGCTCAGTAAGGTCCTATTTTTTATAATACTTTTGATTTGATTCTCCTCACTTTCTGCTGTGTGTCATCTGTGAACCAGCCAACGTGTCTGTGACAAAAAAGTGTCTTTACTGCATGTCTACTTCCTTATGTCCACATGAAAACCTTTTCATGTCTCTTAAAATTCAACAACCAGGCCAAGATGAACACAGCTAAAACACACCTCTTAGCCACTCTTCCTTGTAAACTTGTTCCCCAACTGCTTTTCATTGGCACTATATTGCTGTGCTGCTCTTAAATCTGCTGAGATATTTATAGTTCCCCACTCCATGTCATAACTCATTCTTGCAAAATATTTCCTTCTAACTTCTCTAAGATACATTTCTTACCTATCCCATCATCTAAGGCTCTCATATAGACCCCATAATTTTATTTCTCAATGAGAACACTAACCTTTCTCAGAGTTGTGCTAATGAATGTCTCCCCAAAGCACCCACTGAGCCGCTTTAAGATAGGGGTTTTTTTTTCTGTATAACCTATTCAGCTAGCACCATATTGAGACCATCACCATCTTGCTGATCACTGAGTCTGTATGTATGGTTTATATCTGACCAGATGCAGGCATCTCTAGGTGTAGGTATCTGTGAAACAGCTCGTTTCAACTTGCTCTGTAGAAGATAGAAAGAAACAAAGTAATGTCAGGTCAGACACAATGAGTTGATATGCAGAGTGTCTGTTTCCCTCCAACAGCTGCAAATGAAATGGAGGACCACTAGCTCACCTGTCAATATCTGCAGCTGCACTATCTGGAACTATTGAGAAGAATCCCACTTTTTTGTGGATTTGAAGTATTTTATCTTAGTTTTTAAATTATACACAGTTGGGAGCAATTTTGTGTCCATACCTAGATCTGTGCAAAGCCTTCTGCAATGGGATTTGAGGCCATGAATATGTTCCCATGGTGCCACTGTAATGATTATACTTCAAATTACCAACAGCATCCAAATGCTGTTCAGAAAGACTGAAGAAAACATCTTGCAAAGGTTAGAGGAGCCACAGTGATGTATAGCAAGAATATGGAGGCATTCAGGAGCAGTTAATTGATAGCTTGTGTGGCTGGTATTCACAGCACTGCAGTCCCAGTGACTCTAAACATATGGCAGAATAATGCTGAAAAATAACAATGGCATTTTGTCAACTGCGCTATATAGCACTTATTTCTTATTACTGCTAAGAGTGGTATGTAAAACTTTCCTTGATTTCCCTTGGAGAAGGTTTTAAAATTAAGATCCAAGCTACTTGGAGAAGACATGAAGTCAGATAATCATTAAATTGTTTCAGTTGGAAAAGACTTTTATGTTCATCTAGTCCAGCCATTAAGTGAACACTGCTAATCCGCCACTAAACCACATCTACGCATCTTTTAAAACCTCCAGGGATATTCAGACTTCCATAACTATGGGTAACATTTAGTAATAATTTTGTCTTTGTTTTGCTGCATGATTGTCTTTTAGCAATAAGGGAAATTCCAGCACTTGTGCTAACACTGCAGTGAGACCACTCACAATCATCTTTGAAAGGTTGTGGAGATCAGGAGAGGTGCCTGAGGACTGGAAGAAAACAAATGTCACCTCAATATTCCAAAAGGGCAAGAAGGAAGACACAGGGAACTACCGGTCAGTCAGCCTCACCTCAATCCCTGGAAAGGTGAAGGAGCGCCTCATTGTGGAGGCCATCACTATCCACACGGATGACAAGAATGTGATCAGGAGTAGTCAGCATGGATTCACTAAAGGTAAATCATGCTTGACCAGCCTGATTGCCTTCTATGATGAAACAGCTGACTGGATGGATGAGGGGAGATCAGTGGGTATTGTCTTACCTTGACTTCAGCAAGGCTTTTGATGCTGTCACAGCATCCTCACAGGCAAACTCAGGAAGTGTGGACTGGGTGAGTGGACAGAGAGGTGATTTGAGAACTGGCTGAGCAGCAGATCCCAGAGGGCTGTAATCAGTGGCACAGGGTCTAGTTGGAGGCCTGTCACTGGTGGTGTCCACCAAGGTTCAGTACTGGGCCCTGTATTGTTTAACATTTCATCAGTAACTTGGATGAAGGGGCAGAGGCCTCCTCAGCAAGGTCCCCAACAACAGAAAGCTGGGAGGAG
>VXBT01000635.1:608318-683318 GCA_013400235.1 Oriolus oriolus
ATATTCAAGAACCATCTGGACACAGTCCTGTGCCATGTGCTTTTGGATGACCCTGCATGAACAGGGAGGCTGGACCAGATGACCCAAAGTGGTCCCTTCCAACCTGGGTAGATTCTGTAATTCTTCTCATATTTTTGACTCTGCAAACTATAACGACCTTGTTTAGGAAAGTGATGACTTAACAGGGATATGACTGACATATATAAAATTACAAGTAATATGGTTATAAAGAATGGAGAATATTTATTCAATATTTCCCAAAATATTCTTATTATTTTCAAAGAGAATCAAACAAAATTTCCAGGCAGCAGATTTAAAGCAAGTAAATTAAATACTTGTCCCTACATGCTGCAGAATTTGTCTGTGAAATTTGTTACCATATTGGAAGGAAAGTACCAGGCATACCCACACACAATACAGTTTTCCCATGGAAAGCTTGCTGATTAGTTCCACATACAAATCCAAAGTCAAGTAGTATTATTCTGCTCATGCAAATCAAATCAATTTGTTTTCTCACCTAACTCCTGGTAAAGTTGAAAAACAGGGAAGAAGACTACTGCTTTACCTTTCTTGTCTCCACTCTGGGTTAAGTGGAATCTCTGGAGCAAAGAAGAGACTTTCTATTACTATAGAGCAACCAATACTGCCCAAGCAGGAAAATTTTGAAATACAGTGTGGGACAGACAAATTGAGTTCAGACTGGAGGTAAAACACAAACAGTTTTAAAGGTGATGGAAAGAAAGCGACTTCTTCAAAGGACTCATAAAATATTTTCTAGAATTTGCTGTGACTTGGAAACTCACATAAAAATTGCTGGATTAAGGGAAACTCTGAAGGAAACAAATTGGTATGCAAGGAACAAAGGACGGAGCAGAAACTGTTGGTTCCAAATCCATTTGTTTCAATTCAGTTTTGCCCAGCACATCTGGATTTTTGACTGTTTAAAAAATGTGTGATCTTAAGAGATCTTCGCTTTTCAGATACAAATCCCTTTTGGTCCTTGTGTAGAGTTCCTTAAAGGAAGAGATATTAGCAGACGTTCCTCTGAGTTTTGGCTTTTGAGATCAGGTCACATCCCTGACAGATAAAGTGTTTAGTTTCTATAGCCATTGGAGAGTGACAGCCATCATCAGAAAGTCACTCACACCTAATTTAGGAGACAGATGACCCTTTGGAGGCAACTTTTTCTCCAGTAGCTACATGAGGAGCTTGATGTTTAAACCAGACACTTGACTTTCAGGTGTCTACATTAATGGAATAAAAGACTCATGTCTTTTTGGTTAGAAGTTCTTGCTATTACAACCACTCAACCTGTGCCCGCATGAGAGAACTGGTGGATGCAGTACCGTATGATGGCTCACCAGTAACCCTTGCAAGAGTCACATCTCTAAAGAAGCACCTCGGAAGCACAAAATATCCTGTTTATGTTCAGCTGCATAACAAATCAGTCCAATCTTTTATTTCAGTCACTCTCCCAAAAGTGGCATTGTCTTTTCTGACAGGAGAGAGCACTTCGTCGTCTCCAAGAACATAATTTGACAGTAGGCTAACAGGCTCAGAATGTGATCTGGAGTCGTGAAACTATTGCTTTGATGGCCTTCTTCAGCTTGGTTACAAGAAACCTTGCTTGACAATTCATTTTGAACATCTGGTCTACTAGTACTGAGCATCTATTTATAAAGCTGGCCTCAAAAAAATTCTCATAGAAGTGTCTGTCTTCAATCAGTTTGTGTGTGTCTTGTGGCAGCAGAATATTTTACAGACATTAGTTCCTAATTGTCCGGGGTTTTCTTATACAAATCAGCATTCCTTTCTGGAGCTACTTTATGTATATATGGTTTCTATTAACAGAGCTGTTTCTGTATACAACATAAATGAAAACAACTCTATTAGAGAAGCTGTGAGTCATTGCCATGATTTTATTAAATATATTATTTCAAGATCTCAGACAAGGCATGAAAAGGCTTTAACAAACAGCTAGCAATGGCTTAAAATACATACAAAACACCTTTTTCTGCATTTGTATTAAGTTAATTTTAAAATCCTCTGGTTTTACCAAAGATAGATAATTGTAAGCAAATGCATTTGGAGATATTAAATGATATCTGAGAGGAGGAAAGAAAGAGAAAGCATGATTCTCATTCAAGAAAAAAGATGGGACAGTTTGATTACTACTGTTATTACATGGGGAAATCATATATCAAGTGAAGGCATACTGGGGAGTAATTACAGGTCTGTGTCTGTCACGGTTTCCTCATCATAATATCTTCATGGAATGGTTTGGATTGGAAAGGATCTTAAACAGCCCTCCAAGGGCAGGGACATGCTCGGCTTTGCAACCACCAGCATCCCCAAGTCCTTTTTGGCAGTGCTGCTCTCAACCCCTGCATCCCAAACCTGTACTGATACTGGGGGTTGCCCTGACCCAGGTGTACCTGGCCTTGTTCAGCCTCGTGAGATTCCCATGGGACCACTTCTTGAGCTTATGCAGGTCCCTCTGGATAGCATTCTGTCTCCTAGCTTGGTGTCATCAGCAAATTTGCTGAGGCTGCACTCAATCCCACTCTCTGTCATTGATGAGAATGTTAAACCATACCAGTCCCAACAGAGAACCCTGTGGGACACCACTCATCACTGAGCTCCATCTGGACATTTTGTCCTTGACCACTACCATCTGGATGTGACTGTCCAATTTCTTCATCTGCCAAACAGTTCACCCATCAAACTCATATCTCTCCAATTTAGAGAGAAGGATTTTGTATGGGATGGTGTCAAAAGCCTTATAGAAGTCCATATAGAGGACATTCTTCCCTTGCCAGTGATGTAGTTAATCCATCAACAAAGCCCACGAAGTTGATCAGGCAACACAATTGAATAAAATTCCTACCTACAATAATGACAGCAGATTAAAATATAAAAAAGTAATCCTCTCTTTTGTCTTTTTTCCAGCCCCAGCATCGGTCACCAATAGATGAATGTTATGCTCAAATAAATTCAAAATGACTCAGTTAAACTTGTAGTCAGACCTTAGGAAAAAAATCTGCAAGATTTTCCTTGGCTTCAATGGTACAAAAATCACTTTCTAAATTCTTTCCTATTCAAACCCCGCTTTTTCTAGTTTGCATACTCTAGATGGTGCAAGGACAAAATATATTGCATGGATACAATGAAATACAGATAGCCAGCCTGGATGATGGATATGATGAATGATATTGAGAGGACAAAGAGTTTTGTCACACGTAGCAGAGCAAGAAAATGTTCCTAAAGATATGCATCTTTCTGATTCCACAGCATCAAACTTCAGTGATCTCTGGAAAAACAGTAAGAGGAATTGTCACAGGCTGCCTGAAGAAGTGGTACGTGCCGTATCCCTGGAAATATTCAAGTTTAGGTCGGATGGGGCTTTGAGCAACCTGGTCTAGTTAAAGATGTCCTTGTTTATTGCACGGGGGTTGTACTAGATGTCATTTAAAGGTCCTTTCCAACCCAAACAGTTCTATGATTCTTTGATACTATGTGACATTAAATTATATACACATCTGTAATAATTTGGGTGCCTCAGTTTTCGATGATCCCTGGAAATGCCTTAAAATTGAGACTGCTAAGTGATCCATGGAGATGCAGGATACCCTGCACTCAAGAAAATGTTCTGAGTAACCTTTTACACATTCTTCAACCATTTTGAGGTACGAATCACTTTTAGAGTACAAATTACTTCCATTTTCATTAGCTTGTTATCTTTTGCACATATATAGATATATTTATATACATATAAAGAAACAAAAAGAAAACTCAAAAAGCTGTTCCTATAGGACCAAAACACTGCTATTGGTATAATGTAGCCTCAAGATATTGCAGCTTTAAGATATTGTATTGGAAAGCATTTTTAGCAGAGTGTCGTATTTCTGCATGAAATTCACTGTCTGCAAGTGGGCCTCTATAATTATGCTACATATTGCTCTGCCCATCATTAGTCTCATAAGGAATAAGGAAGATAAATTGAAGGAGAATATTTCAGTATTACGCTTCCAGGTGTGTAACAGCTGGTCAAGGCTGAGGGACATCGGCACTGAAAGCTATAAATTCTACTGGAACTAGGGCCATTTTCCATCATTCCGGCTTTCTCACATTAATAATCACTGCAGTTGAAACTGCGGGAGCTCAGATGTGTGCTGTCACTCTCCTTGCGATCATCCCTACACACTGACCTGTCCTGGAGTCTCACTGGGGCCTTGAGTGGTAGTGACAGGCAGAGAGCTGTGATTTATACAGTGCTGTGCTAATTAAGGCAGTGCTGCCAGAGTTTGGGCCATGTCTGCGTAGTGGGTTGACACTGGCTGGATTCCAGACACCCACCAAAGCCTCTCTATCACTCCCTTCAGCAGCTGGATAGTATAACAAAGGGTTCATGAGTTGAGATAAGGACTTGGAGAGATCACTCACCAAATACCAGCATAGGCAAAATGGGCTGGAATTAGGGATATTAATTGATTTTATTACTAACAAAATCAGAGCAGGATAATGAGGTGTAAAATAAGACCTTAAAAATATTTTTTCCCCACTTTCCTCCTTCCCAGCTCTGTCTCCTCCCCCCAGCAGTGCAGGGAAACAGGAAATGGGGGTTATGGTCAGTTCATCACCTGTGGTTTCTCCTGCTGCTCAAGGAGAGGAGCCCTGCCCCTGCTGCACTGTGGGGTCCCTCCCATGGGAGACAGCTCTCCATGAGCTTCCCCAATGTGAGTCCAGGCAATAGATCTCCACAAATTTCTGCAACGTGGGTCACTCTTCTACATGGTACAGTCCTTCAGGCACAGCCTGCTCCAATGTGGGACCTCTGTGGGGTCACAAATCCTACCAGGAAATCTGCTCCAGTGTGAGTTCCATTCTCCATGGGTCTGCAGGTCCCTCTCAGGAGCCTGCTCCAGCACAGGTCTCCCACAGGGTCACAGCCTCCTCCAGGCATCCACCTGCTCTGGTGTGGGTCTTCTCCATGGGTTCCAGGTGGATCTCTGCATCCCCATAATTCTCCATGGATTGCAGGGGCACATCTTCACCATGGTCTGCACCTGGCACTGCAGAGGAATCCCAGCTTCAGTGCCTGGAGCATCTCCTCCCCCTCCTTCTTCACTTCCATTGGTGTCTGCAGAGTTGTTCATCTCACATGTTCTCACTCCACTCTTCTCTGGCCTCAATTGCAACTGCGCAATCAATAACTTTTTTTTCTTCTTCATAAATACGTTATCAAAGAGGTGTTACCACCATTTCTGATTGGCCTGGCCTTGGCCAGTGGCACATCAGTCCTGGAGCCAGCTGGCGTTGGCTCTGCTGGTCATGGAAGAGGCTTCTGGCAGCTTCTCCCAGGAGTAACCCCTGTAGACCCCGCACTACCAAAACCTGGCCATGCAAACCCAATACAGTCCGTGTTTCCAATAGAAACCTTTATGTTTAACAGTTTAAAAATGTGGCCATTAAATGCCACTCCAGGCCTCAAATTGCCATACAAGTTGTCAGCGCCAGAGGAAATCCTACAATGAAGTACAAAATGTGCTCGGTACTTTTGAAGTAACTAAGGAACATACTCATGTGCACGCACACAAGCGTCTGCCCACCAGCACGAGTCTGGAACAGGAAACGTGCAACATAAATTATATACTTTGTTCAACCCATAAGTTTCATAAAGGCAGCTCTCTTCTCCTGACTGCTCCTCACTTCAAGGATGACAACAGAACCCCTCTCCGCTTTGCAGCTCTCACCCACTACTGGGAGAAATACCACAGCTTTACTCTGCAAGAGCTGAAGTGGGAGTCCCTTCAATTCCTGATGCCCACTCTGCCTTCTTCAGGCACACTTTGAGATCTGGTAGAGACCTCTCTGGTAGAGACATGTCGTGGGGTTGGGAGCGGGCTGAGATGTTCTTGCCCTCAGCTATCCTGGTCTCAACAGCACTGGCCTCAACTGGCTCTTCCTGGTCCACACCCTGTGTTTTTCCCATTCCTGGGCTAGAGCCATGCTCAATCCTATCCCCCAGTCCTTCTCCCTGGTCACATCTAAAACTGTGCAGGGCCTGGGGCTGCTGGAGGATCATCTGTCACAGAGTGGTTGGCTGGGGCTAAGGGCAAGGTGCCTAATCCCCCTGCTTGCTCAGTGCAGGGATGTGTGCCTTCCTCTCGAGGCTGCTGAAATCCCAGTGATGAGTGCCACAGATGTCCCTGGAAATAACTGCATAAATCTAAGAGCACATCCATGAATGAAAAAATTCATTGAGTATTGCAGGAAAGCAAACTAAAAGAATGAGGAAGGTGGAAGCAAATTCATGCCTTTGAATCACACTAGTTTTTGGTAATATTAGCTGTGTTCCTAGTATACCACATAACAAACCCACCTGAAAGTCACAAGCATCTAATAACAAATGATGTGTATGCAACATTTGAGAATAGTAACCTCCAGACTTTAAGCAGCTTTCATACTAATTACTTCTAGAAAACTTACTTCCTTCTATAAGCTTCCCTCCCTCCCTAAGCGTGGGGAGATATCCAGTTGATGTAGCTGTAAAGAAAGGAGTGCAGGAGCCAATAGATCACAAAATATGAGGTATGAAGAAGTGCCCATTTCAATCAAACCGTCAGCATGAGCATTCTTATTTATGATATGTTATAAAAGGTTTATTGCCTGTTTTACAACTCTAGCTGCCCAAAGTTTGATTTAATCAGAAAACATGCCAGCAATGTGCATTGACGCCAGGCCTAGCTTTTCACGTCCTGGAAGTTGTGACAACTTAGCCCAGACTTTTCCAAAGCTATTTGTTAGTGCACATGAATCCATCAGGTATTTGGGAGAAAGTCTGCACTGTGATTTGTAAATCTCTCAGGACCTGAGGGCAAAATCTGCACCCTGAATATCTACCAGTGAATAGAAACACCACTCATATTATTAACTGGATATGTCTCTTCTTTTACTGCCAGTACTAGAAACCATAATCTAAACTGCTGAGTAGTTTCCAAGCCATCACTGGTGTGTTTTGCCATTAGAAGTACTGAAGTCTCACCTGAATCAGTGTGGGACCTCAGCTGGCCTTACTGGCTACAGGGAATATTGTCTCTTTCACTGGGACAGACCACATATTGCTGGAGGGTTTTCCTTTCTCTCTGCCTTACTTTGCCTCAAGCTGTGGGTAGAAATATTCCTAAAGAATAGAAGGAGGAAGAAAACAGATCTGTCCTCCTCCCAAAGTAGAGCTGAGGATGGAACTTGCTTTCCTGGGCCTTTTTCACCTTTTTCAGTTGTCCTGGCACAGAGGGAGGTCACTGGATGTTTGCTGCTGTATCCCTCCCTGGCACAGCAGAATTTACCAAGTGTTGCATTTGATCTGCTGTGGCTGTCCTGCTCCAACATGAGACACATTGCTCCTCATTTGGGCCAGAGTGGGAGTGCAGGTGGGAGACTTCACTGGCTGATTGGATGGTATTGCCCTGATCTGGATTTAGATGAGCAAAGGCCATTATTTATATTGGGAAATTAAAAATGTATTTTTTTTAATGGGCTCCTTGTGACTTGGACAGTGGGCTGAAAGAAAATGGGTAAGAAATGTACCATTCCTCCAACAGATTGAGAGATCTCTAATGTGTCTCTGTTTTGTTCCTCCAAAAGGGACAGAGAAGAAGACATGGCAGCAAGTTGTAGGCAGTCAGCTTTCTTTATTCACTGTGCTGGGTCAGGCCATATAGCTTCTCATCAAATTCCTTCAAACTCACAGGTGTGGGAGGGAGGAGGAAGTCTAGAGAGGCAGCTAATATTCTCAGTTAATTAAATTCAACTAACTTTCTTCAGCTACTTGAAATTCCATGTAAGCCTTCGATATGTGTATGTGCCCTGATCAGCCCTCTGATTTTGGTCCCATGGCCGAATACACAGAAGTGCAGCCCTGTTCTGAAGACATCAAAGCTTCACACTGGTCTCAGAGGAGGACACCAGTGAAATGATGCATCAGAGATGGAGCCCTGCCTGCATGTCATCTGCATTACCCTCAATTCAAAACTCATGCTGAGCCAGGGCAGCGTGGGGACACAGCAGCAACAAAAGCACACGAGCACAATCTGATCCCGGAAAACTTACTAGGAGATTAACTACTGCAGAAGCATCAGCACACAGAAGTGCCTTTTATACCCTAATTATTTTATAGTATACAAAGCAATATCTTGTGCTATTAAGCTCTTTGTTTACCAAGCATCAAAAGTTGCTGGCTGCAGAAAAGCCATGCTAGCATATTGTGAAGGATTTTAAGCCAAGATGCCTTATGGTACAGAACTGCTAAATTATACAAGCTTTCTGCATTCAGTGGTGTTACACGAGGATAAAAGACCTCAAACTTGGTCCTGTACCTTCTAGTGGATGAATTTGTGTTCAAAGACAAAAAAAATGAAAGTAATGAAGAAAGTGTAATGCAGCTCATTTATTTATGTTCTTTCCTTTGTTTTTCAAATTCATTGGGAAAAAAAAAGCTGTGAAGAGTGAGCCTAATCTTGAAAATAGAATATGTTTAACCTCACCTGCTCAATAGATGAAGGTTTTATCACTTTGAAAATCTTTTGGACTGCTAGGAGGGAAGTGATGAGAAAATATAAGGCCTTCTTGGAATAAACAAGAATGTAAATCATTCTGAGTTCAGATAGTGCTCAGCTCAAGAATGCATCAGTTTCAGAAAAGATTAATAAACCGATGTTTCTTTCTTGTGCTCTTCTTTGGAGAAAACAGTTGGCTTTGATCAAGTAAATGAAGATCAAAAGAACAGAGACAGAAACATATCCAGGCTAGGTGTAACTGTTAAAAGAGAAAGTGATTCACTCCATGTCCTTAGTTGTGGGACGGATAATTTGATTAAGCGTATAGCATTATTTATAGCGATTCCATATGGTAGAGACCCAAAGCATATTTAAATTATGTTTCCCCTATTGTAACTGACCTAATAACTGGTCTAGAAAGACCATCTCTGTGTAACAGAAATGCAAGTGTATGAAGTGATTGATGCTGTAAATTAATCTAAAGGCAAGGTACCAGTGGAGACTCAGCTATCCTGGCTGTGCTGTCATATGCTAGATCAGCTTAGGGAACTGTAAAGCCGGATAAAGCCCTTTGTCTTACCCATGTGTTTTAAACCTTGATAGTGAAAAATGGGGTGGAGCTACAGGACAAGAATTGTAGCTTACCTTTATGCTGTGGTCAATGAGGTTTAAAACACAAGCAAAGACACAGTAGGCGAGAAGTATAACAGAAAGATTGACTTTAACAAGCCAGAAAAATTTATGACAGCAACTATCAACCTCGAAAAAGCCAGGCTATTCCCTTGTAGTATGTTTGATAAGTTTATTTTTATTTAATACAGATATTTCTTCTAAAACGCAGTGTTACACAGTGATGAAAGCCTGCCTGTCCATCCTTACATCATTTCAGATTATTTTTCATGGACAGCTGATGACATTTCTTTGTCTCAGTAACCCCGCTCACTTGCAAGGGCTATTGCTGGTGACTTTTCTTGTCCCCCTGATTTCGGATAATGAGCCTTCATAGGAGACATGCTGTTCTCTGCATGAGACAAAATGTTCTCACCACTTAACAGATATTTCCATTGTAAGCTTGGCTCACATGATCAGGGGTGAATAAGCTGCTGAAGAATATTATGCCATCTACTTGTGACTCACCTGCCACATTTTGTTTTTAAAATAATGTCAAATAAATTAGGGAAAAAATGAAACAAAACAGAAATCTCAAGTTTTGAGCTGCAGGGGGAGAAAAGGAAACCTGAAGTGCATCATTTTTTAATCTCTGGTTTCATTTAATTCTCCATTTCCTAGGTCTAAAATGAATCCTGTAAACTTTTCTGTGCCTCTGTAATTTAACTACAGGGATAGTTGAAGTAAATTAAAAGAAACTAATAATATGATTTATTTTAAGGCCAAGATTAAATATTAATAAGGTGGAGGCCTCTGCAAGGATCATCAAAAAAAAAGAAATGGTATTGCTACAAAAGGCATATGAGCTCAAGAATTTATTTTCTGCTAAAGAAAGACCTGAAATTTTTGAAGCAGCTACTTTTCTCTAACAGGAAACATGGGAACTGTGTTGGATTACTGGCTTACTTCAGAACAACATGGAAAATGTAATCTGTAGTGATGGAAGGACTGTAAGACTATCATATGATTAATTTTTGCCAGATTGAGACTCAGCCCCAAACCCAAAACCTTCTCAGAACTCAGGCAATCAGATCCACCAATACTTCTAAAAATCCACTTCAAAAACCTTTCAGATCACACCCGCTACAAATCAGGAAAACTGTTTGACTCTAGACCTCGTGCTGTAAATCTATCCCAAAAAACTTCACCGTTGTACAAAGTGGGTGGAGCCATGGGACTGGGAATACGTTTAAAAGGAAGGGGCGAGCTCTTGGGATGCGTTGTCTGCTGTTGTGTTGCAGGCCGAGCTAATGCATGGGGGTTGCACAGGAAGAAATGGCTTTTTTCTAATTTGCATTGCTGAAGATTACAGAAGTCCTACTTATGGTCCGATATCCCACTGAACTAGAAAATTTGGGAAAAAAAAACCTTGGGCTTTGGGACAAATTTTGAAAAGCTAGCGTTCTTCTCATGCAGCACAGCAATAGTTGAGCTGATTCTAACCAGACTGCTTCAGAGAATGGGGGCATTTGAGGCAGCCCTGAACTTGGGGAGATGTTTCAACCACTTGAAAAACATCTTTAAACCAAACCAAATATTAAAACTAAGCAAAGAAACACTGACCTGAATATTATATGAACATATTAAAGACAGCACCAGAACATGGCTGATTCTGCTCTGCAACTTTAATTTAAATCAAATATCATTTTTCATTTAAATTAATGATGAAGTCTCTTTTAACCTTAATGGATGGGAAAATTTATGCATTTTTAAATAGTTGAACACAATATACTTGGTTAACATTTCAAATAAGCTTAGTTTCTTCTATGTGATCAATATTGATCAATATTAGGAAGTGCACATTTCTCATTTGCAGTATTGCCAACACAGTTGTATAATATGACATAAGAGTTCTGATTTCTTTGAGTTCATATTTTCTTATGCCTCATATGATTTCAAATTATTTTTTATAATAAAACTGCAAGGATTTTTTTTCTCCAAAAAGAAAGATAGATCTTCAGATCTAAAAATTATCACTGGTTACAGCAGAATAAAAATTTTGTGTTAACAGAGACTGACTCAGTTTAACTTAAGCTTTAAGAATGAAATCCTGGAGATTTCATTCTTAAAACCCAGCAGTGGCAGCTGTATGTTTGTGTGTAAGGGATTTGTAATGTTAACTTCCGATTTACACAATTTTTAGTATCCAAATATTTGCCTCCTTTATGATTAGGCACAGAAGTTTGGGGCCAAAATAAACACACTCAGTGTAAGGACATTTGAGAAAACATCCTCAGAGATATCCTGGTTTATGTGAGAGGCTTCCTAATTCCTTCAGCAGCTTGGAGCACAGGTCCCATGAAGCCAGTCTTGTTCTTCCTCTTGTGTGGTGCTTCCTGAAGGGTAAGATAAAATAATCTCCATACATAGTAAATCAGTATGCCTGCATGTATAGGATCGATTTTACAAAATCATACTGAAATTCACAGTCAAAATGTGTTATCCAACACAGAGATTAATATGCAGTATTTCTCTGTATAAAAAACTTCCTTCAATCCCTGCACTTATCCTCAGAGATTTTCATCTAGAAACTAACCTGTGTTGATCAGTCTGAGCCTTTGTGAGTCCATCCTGTGGTGGTACAAATGCAGACCAAGAGCAATATTTGTTTCCCAGTAGCTTTTGCAAAATTTTTTTTCTTTTTTGCCAGACATCAAAAGCATTTCTTTATTGATCTGTGTGAGTGCTATGGCTTTAACAGGAGGAAGGCACTGGGTGACATTAGCAACCAACAAATCTTCAGTGGGTACATTCAAATTCATGCTGTTATGGGGGGTGTTGGGAAAAAGGGAATCTGAGAAGTGTTTTAGTAGAAAACTCATTCCAATTACTTTAGTCCATTTTTCCAAGCAATGACTCACTTCAGAAACTAGTGCTTATGGACTTTTTTGAGTAGCTTTTACCAAGAACTGCACATTGTGACCAGACTGTAGATGTCAAACAAGACTAGCTGGCTTTGTGAAGACTGCATCATGCAGCAGCTTGGAAAATAACAAGCATAGACCACTGCTTCTTCTAGCATAATGATCCATCTTTATTACATACACTCCAGTATTTATATGTTTCTACCATGGGAAAGTTTTAAGAAAGCTTTGGGAAAGTGCGGAGGGAAAGACAAAAGCAGCTGTACCCCAAACACCTGGAAGGCAGACTTTTCTGCCCCTTTTCAGCCACACACACAAACGCAAACATGCCATCTCCCAGCGTTCTGCGAGACAAAGAAAACACATCCACACCTGGTGCTTATAGCTGTGGTCATTTCCCTGGTATGCATCTTCCCAAGAGAACAGAAGGCCCTTATCAAAGTTAAGATAAACAATTATCGCTTTTCTATACAGGGCTCTCGCTAAGGGAGAGGTGGCTGCTGCAGGCTGCTGCTTCTGCACATCAGATGCTGTGTCTTTTCTAGCTGTTGTGATTATCAATGATGCATGGACTAGGTAAATCCAAAATCTGCAATTGGCAATATCAGGGATGATTGACTGAGATTTAGAATCACAGAATGGCTTGGGTTGGAAGGAGCCTTAGAGATCATCTGGTTCTAACCTCCCTGCTATGAGCACAACACCTTTCACAAGACCAGGCTGCTCAGAGCCCCATCCAACCTGGCCTTGAACACTTCCAGGGTTGGGACATCCACAGCCTTGCTGGGCAACCCATGCCAGTGCCTCACTGCTTTCACAGTTAAGAATTTCTTCTAAATATCTAATTTAAGTCTAGACTCTTTCTGTTTAAAGCCATTAAAATCTCATCTTCATGATTCCATGATTCTACATTGAACACGAACTAGATAATGTCATGGCCAACTGTAGGATATAAATGTTCTGCTTGTTTGCCCATTTCCTCTGTCAAAACTTCCTTGGGTGATTGTGAAGGTCTTAATTTTGTGTTAATGACTATGGAAGAAGCTGGTACACCAAGTCAGGAAGAGAAGTACCACACAGATATTTCGTTTGCCATTACCCTCTCTCTAAGCAACCTTGATGAGCATTGTATGGGATGGG
This sequence comes from Oriolus oriolus, assembly GCA_013400235.1. Classification (NCBI taxonomy): domain Eukaryota; kingdom Metazoa; phylum Chordata; class Aves; order Passeriformes; family Corvidae; genus Oriolus; species Oriolus oriolus. The sequence continues at coordinate 621,550 of VXBT01000635.1, forward strand.
AGCTGGTGGGAGCCCTCTGCTACACCATTTCTGTGATTACCCCTGCCCAATGACTGCTGCAATGTCATAAAGTGATTGCTGTAATAAAGCAATGTTTCACATGCACAGCAATCAATGGTGGGAAACACTTCCATGCAGCTTGGTGAGGTCCACGCTGCCTTTTGACCACCTGCACTCAGTCCCTGCCAGACCAGAGCATCACTGAAGCCGTCACGGGCTGGGCTGTTCTTCAGTCCCAGCTATGCCCCAGCACAGAGATAATGCTGACTATCTCACCTGACTGATAAGTACAAAAAATTATGCTCTGTTGAGGCTTCACTGCAGTAGATTTTGACGTAATTAACCCTAAGTTTTTGATGTTGTTTTGTTTTGTTGTGTTTTGGGGGGGGGGATTTGTTTGGGTTTTTTTGTGGAAACAAATTGATTTGGAGGTGTATTTGTTCCATCCTATACAGTCTCTTCTCTGAAGACACTGAGTGGGATGGATTAATTCTTCCCATTCCTGAGTACTCTTTAGACGGATTATTCAGGGTTGTGTCTTGCCACCTTCAAACACAGTGCACGTCTCCTGGAGATGTGCCAGAGAAGCTAAGAAGAGTGCTGCATCACAGAGATGTTTAAAACCAGAGAACTTGACAGCATGTAGATCCAGACATGGACACAGGGCCCAGACAGAGCAGCCTGGCAACTTTCCGGCAGTTCTCAGTGAGACACATGGGTCTATCACAAATCCAAAACACATTATGCTCCAAAGAAATCTTTGATTTCATACAGTTGGTGTAAAATAAAACACTGCGCTGCTGAACAGGATGTCTCATACAGCACACACGAACAGTGCTCCCCAGAGGGTCTGTGATGGCTGGGGATCATGCAGGTTGAGACAAGATTAATAAAACAAGAGGAAAGGTAATGAAAATGATTTTCCTGACCTATTACAATTAGTCTTTGTGTGTACAAGTGCAAAGATTCATGTGGTCTCCTGTCCAAAGATGACAGCCTATTTATTCAATCGCATGCTCCAGATTTAGAGCAATGTCCTCACAGCAAGGGGGTATCCAGCAACTCCTGTTTGAAACTTTGCAGACAGCACCTCTGAAAATGTCTCCCATTCACAAAAATGCTACAATGACAGCTAAGACTGCCTAAAAGTCCTTCCCCAATCACAGATGCTGTATGCAGTTTTTCAAAACTGTATCTCCAGTCCAGGGTGATTAAATAACTGGTGCATTCCAAATCCAGACAAATATCTATCTTCTCTCTGACAAATCTCTTCAATGAAAGTGACCAATTAAAAAGACTCTATTTTAGGCGCTTTCTGTTTAGCCACTGAAAAAAATAAAACTGAAATAAAATTTCTAAACAAGGTCTAAAAAAATCTATCACTTGTTTTAATTCTTCCTAAGGCATGATGGCCTCCAGCAATTCTGAGACTTTTTGCACAGTGATTTGGATAGCCACAGTATTTGAGAGAAGCTGAATTATGTGTGCATTTGCCTGAATAATGAAGGAGGCAGAGGCAAGAATCCGTACAGAATCCTGGTGTAGCAACAGAGCAAAATGAATGAGAAGAAAGGACTGAAAAAATTGTGCTAGGTCTGCTAACATGTTCTTGGGAATTCAGCAGGTGCCACTCAGGTCAACTTTTCTAAAACCAAACAAAGAATTCAGCTTTCCTTTCTCTCAATGTGGATTTCTTCAGCAATGTGCCAGAAACTTTTTCTGACACGTGAGTAAGATAGAAAGTTTAATGATTTCTTTAGAAACTTTACCTCTTCTAACACCCTTACCCCCTTTCCTCACTCTTCCCAATTGCATTTTGAGCCATATCAGATACGAAGATTTTAAGCTAACTAAGGAGTGACAACTATTGGGGGTTTTGTCTGTGTTCTTAATTGAAAATTTGTACAGTAACACTAAAAAGATAAATGCACTATAAAAGTGAATACATTGATATATTTAGAGCAGTTGGGTAATCTTATTTAAAAATAACTGATGACATAGTTAAGGTTGCAGAGTCTTTAATCTATGCTGCGTGATTCTAGTAGTATCATTTATTAACCAACAGCTATCACATGCAAATGTATGTCATTTTTGTTTGGAATTGACATCATACTAAGAAAATATATTTGCTTCTATTTGCTTCTTTGTGTTCTCTCTTTTTCTTCTAGCTCAGTAACTTTCTTCCATTGCTTGGGTCTTTCTTGTATTTCAAATATACTGAAAAACATGCTGAATGGTTCAAATGATTCCTAGACCAACTCATCTAAATGCTAGTAGACAAATGGATTGTGTTTGTCACTGATGAAAAATCTACCTTTAATAATTGCTGGTTAGTGTTTTCTTTTTTTTTTTCACATTTTCATTGGAACATAAGTCATTTTACTGTCAGCATATGATATGACTACTTCTTTTAGTAACTACAGGACATTATGTCCACTGTGCTTCAGTACTGGGATTTTCCCTACTTCCCACAGCTTTGTGCTTTTTTTCTGATTCTAATGTATCTAAAATGCGGCTGTGTCATGTTATCAACTGACCCTAGACAACTGCTTATGTTTTTTTGTCTCATTTATCATTTTTATTATTCATATTATTATATGAATAATAAAAATTATTATATTTATGCATAATTTAAAATTATATATATTATTATTATTCTAATTTACATAAATCACTATGAACATCCTCCTTTTTTCTGAACTGTTTTATATTGTTCTCCATTTAATTATTGTGGTTTTTACATTCCCTCTAAGTCAAGTTGGTTGGTTTGGGGGTTTTTTTCCCCCATGTGGTTCTTGTCTAAAACTGAAATCTTGTGACCAGACAATATTTTAAAAGCAGTTTGCAATTTGCATTTTCAATTTTTTGTTTTAATTCTTTTATTCCATCTGATCAGATTCAACTGCTTTTGAGACGCCAGTAACTGGGAAGCAAGTTTTGCCATACAGAGCCTTTCTCTTCCTCATTTGTCCATTTTGCCTAAATAGGTTAAAACCAATTTTTTAACCTCTGCATTACACATATTTTCCTATAGGAATACCACTGAAGTGGATTTTCCTCTAGTAAATGAGAAGTTCTGCATTAAAACAAGAGTGGATGCTCTCCTTCTCTTCAGTTAGCAAAAGGTTTGGGTCCACCATTTACAGCTGCCCATTCACTGCCGAAGCCTGTGGCTGAATCAAACCTCCCTGGAGCTTTGCCACAGCAAGCAATTGTGGTTACCTTCAGAGCTGCCCAGGTGGAAATTCACCATGACCATATTGTTGCACTTCCCATTTGGTATGTGGAAGCACCGGCAAATTTCTTAAACTTGGATGCCAGCTCAACTTAGTAAATTCAAACTTCAGCAGCCGGAGCAAAGGTGACTCTAAATTAAATCTTGTGAATCAATAGAAATATTTGAATATGCTTCTGCCAGTGTTAGAATTTCAGTTCTTATTCCTGCAAGTATAGAAGCCCCTTCAACAGCCAGCTGCTAGCTACTGGTAAATTTAAATTATCTTCATGAGGGTTTGCATACCTACTGGAAAGTGCTTCAGGACTTGAAAATCAAAGGCAGTTGAAAATTATAACCATGATAATACAGGAGTACTCCAAAGTATTTAGAAATACCTGTTTCTATCTATTCCTTTCTTGTGGGCTGTATAAAATAAACAACTTGATTAGCTCTAGCTTGACTGTGTGAAAGCTATTTTTATTATTGGAAAAGAACTGCTTTGGAAGAAAGGAATTTTAACATCAATTTTGAAAGGTCATTTTAAATGGTCATTACAGTTGTACTGAATTGACCTGAGACTAGTGTTTGGGACCTATTCCACTTCAGCTACAGTAGGTGTTTCAAAAGACTCAAGCATAAGAGATTTTGGGTATTGATTTCTGAACAATAAGAATTTGTCAACGAGATGACAAAAATATCTGCTGTTCCACACTAGGGGAATTTATCTGAGCTGACAATAATCTCCACAGAGCATCTCCCATCCTGGCTCCAGGGTCTGCTCTACTCCATCCTCCACCTCCCATTCTCTCCTGCCTTGCAATTGATCCAGGCAAACAGTTCTTTCACTTTTCTTTATTTGGTCAGTAGCTGGTCTTTTTTGTTAGCCACTGAAATTTCTAACAAGCTGTGTATTACTTGCCAGAGGAAGTTTGCTGTTTCAATTTATTTTCCTCCATCTCATCAAAGAATAATGTAGTATTGCTCTTCTTAAACTGGAAATGGAATTTCTTCTGTTTAGCCTAATGTCCCCTCTGTATTTTTGAGCTCTCATGAACAGAGTCTTTTTCTATTTTTGTGGGTTTCTAAGCATTTTTTTATTATTAAAAATTCCTAAAAATTTACTTCTGCTTTTAAAAGGAAACTTGGCGAGCGACATTTTGTCACGCTACTGTGCACTGATCATCAATGTTTAATTAAAACCTGTCATTGAGAGGTCCATGTCCTTCCTTAGGAATGAATTTACTTTAGCAGTGAAAGTCTAGAGGGGCAGTTCTGTTGCTGTCACAGATCGACTTGAAAGACCAGAGAGACATGCAGGAAGACAACTAACAGTTCTGTGCATATTTATGGACTTGTTGTGCATGTGGTAAGTACTCTCCTGACAGCTAGTGTTAAATCCAATCAATCATCACTTAAATACATCACTGTGTATATTCACCTCACTCCTTCATTAGCATTCATTAGCAATTAATCAACACAGCAGTAGTCTCTGGAAAGATCAACAATCCATAAGGTACATTTACATTAAAGATGAGCAAGTGAACATTTGTTCCACTTCAGCTAAGTCTTGTGTATTGTCATTTCTTCAAGGAGTGAAAGACATTGATCAAGCAAATGACTGATTGATTGATAGATAGAACATGCCATCTATTGCCTCTGAAGACCATTTTTCTTCAAACCAGAGGACAGTAGTTTTGCTCAGAAAAAAACTTTCAGACTTCAGTTTCATAGGATGTTTCACCATACTGGTTGAAAATGTCTTCCTTCCTTAAATCCACTGGCTTTGGAGACAAACTCTGTTGCTGAATGTCTTTCAGTTTCTAAAATAAGACCATGTTCTAGGGTACAGGGGTCCAGATATATCCTTTTAGCATCAGTTTGTTTTGCTAGTTTATTTCTTCAGCCGAAACAATTAATTAGCAGCATTTCCGAGGCAAAGTGGAAAAAATAAATTATATTCAGGCATATAAAAAATACAGCCTTACTTTTTTTGTTCTATTACATTAAGAAACAATAAATCTTAATATTTTCAGAGACCTTTACAACCCTGTGGAAAATTAACTAAACTAAGATTAATTGAAGTAGTTGTTCAGCTCCACTTATTACATAAATATATACTGATAATGATATCTTTAGTGTTTATCTTAAGTATTCTTTAGACTTTATAGCAGTGAAATGATATAATCAGGTTTTAATTTGATTGTTTTCTTTTGTGATAGAAAATATGTATTTCAAAATAAAGATTTTTCTAACCTTAGTTGCCAAAATTGATCTAAAACAGAATTTATCACCTTATATTCAATGAAATTGAAACATTTGCATTACTAAAAATATTAAGTTTTTGAGACACTAAGTAAACATGTATTTCTTCTGTAATTACTTTGCTTTCATGGAGATGCATTAAGCTACTATCATTGTGTTGTTAACTTGATAAAATATCCAGTATCTAATAAACATTCAGTTCTTTGTGAATATTGAAAGCTTCCTTTTTAATGCACCAGTTATGGATTTGGATTGCTAGTTTATCTGCTTCAATGTGTCTCGTTACTTGTGTCATTTTTTTTTTTAATTACCTTCACATACAAATGCTATCTCTTTCTTATCTATGACTTGATATACCTTTGGACAGATATAATTGGGCATATGACCTTGCTGTGTTGTACCTCAGAATTACTGAGGCATTTCACAGGACAACTCACCTCTAACTCTCTCTGTGGCCACTCTGTTCCCTCTACACATTTTCTGTTTGTTTGTTCATTTGTTTTAACATGAATCTTTGTTCTATGAAATATCTTTTCTTTTTTGTACCAATATTTCAGTGAAAAAGTTTGTTAACGTTAGGATAACCCCAAAGTGAAGTACTGTGGAAGTGCTTAAATAGCAATTTATGTTTTCCAAGTGAAGTGTGGTGGTGGGAAGAGAAGGAGTTGTTTTCCATATTGCAGAAATAGGGAAAGTTGCATGGTCATTCCATTTAATGAAGGATTTTGATGTTCTGTTTCACTATGGTATGAGATGAACCCTTCCCTGTTTGGAAGTCTTCACCTCCTTGGTAAGACTGTTTAGACCTGTAGACCCTGGAAGCTCACATCAGGGAAAAATCTTGTGTTATGGGAAATATGACAGGTCTGGATCTAGTGTCTGGATACCTGCACAACCCTGACAGAAATAAAGGCTTGTCCACAAAAATACAGTGATACTGCCAAAATTCTTCATCATTCAAACACAATGAAATATTGAGCACAATCATTCCAAGGAATTTTAAGTATAACTAAGACTATTCACCCCATCCTTCCTCTCTGCTTGATTAGCTTCTCAGAGATGGCTTGGCAGGATTCACAGAGGTCAGGGCACCAACAACCTTGGCTAGAGAGATATTAAACAAAACAACAGTGGGGATTCCATTGAGTTTATCTGACCACTCCTATGCTACCATCCTTATCAAAAAGCTCTGACCTAGCACAAAGATAAGCTTTGCTCCTCTCTTTCTCTGAGCAGCCTGTCTTCTGTGCAGGAAAGGCAGCATTTTACCTTTGCATTCACAAAATGGTTCCTTAAACTTCATTTTTTGGTAAGACTTTGATTCAATGTTTTCTCCCATTTAAGAGCAATCCCTCAAATGCAGATCTTATTTTACACATAAGCACTGAAATTTGTTAAATTTAATCTTTATTTTGCAGAGGGAAATCCAACAGTGATTTTTACTTTTTAAACTCCTTTTCTATTTCTAGGAAACTTCAATGAAGCATTTTATGGTATGATGATAGCTCAATGGGAAGAACTTGTATTCAAGGCGATTAGACAACCACTAACATAAGGCACTACTGAATTTCTCAACCCTACGGGCAACAGAAATGGCAGAGCAGATTTTAGGGAAATTTTACACATTAGTACATAAACAGTCTGTCAAGAAATCGCACCCTTCAGATGTCTGCCTCTGACAGTCTTCAAGACATTAAAAAAATCATAAATGTGATTTGCAATAGAGACATTTACTAGCCTTAATATACAGAGACTGTCATCACCAGGCAAATCCAGGAAAGTCAAGAGAAGATTATTAGAGTCTGAAATGCAGCAGAATGGTACGTGTGGATGTATGTAACCCAAAAAGTCATGAACTTCTCTTCTCAATGACCTGTTTGATCTTTAGCCCACAATCCCTTCTAGCATGGCCCTACATGCTTTGACAACGTGTAGACATAACTGTAAAAAGGAGAAGCAGGGGTCTATGAAAAGGGTCAGTAAAACAAGAAAACTGGAGCTTTGTGGAATTTAACATGAAACATTAAAAGGAAGGAAGCATTGGCATGGAGAAGAAACTGAATTGAAAGAAGGAATGAGGGAAGGAGAGAAACGTGACCAAAATAAAAGATCTGAAGATGAACAAAGAGTCTCAAACACACTTGGAAAGAAAAGAGAGTTTATCTTCACTGAATTCTTTCACCAACACATGATTCCACAGCTTTTTTAATTTGGGTCCGTATGTCCAGGCAGTAGCAATCAAAACGTGTGCAGAGGTTTGGTGAACTGACAGTCTCAGTCCAAATGTCTGCAGACAGACATTTAAATTACAAGATTTCCAGGGTAAAACAAGAAGCGCCCTGGAGATGGAGCCTAAATCACACTCCCAGAAGTAGAGATTCTCCATCTTTTGGCTATGCAGCTGCACTGGCTGCCTTGGAATCAGCATATCTGGGGCTGACTCTATGGTCTCCGGAGCCAGTGTTATCCAACTGGTACCTTTCAGGTCATTACAGTCAATAATTCCTTTTCAAGTATCAAAAAGAAAAGAAAACAAAGTGAGATGATTAAAAAGCCAATTAGCAGATCAAAGTAAGAGAAGCTAAGTCCTAGAGGGGAAAAAGAATGCATGTATGGTAATTTAGGCAGTAAGGAAGATAATTAGAACAGGGTAGTGATAATGGGATAAACTGGGGATCAAAAACCATAGAGTTTATTGGAAAAAAAAAAGAGAAGAAAATTAAGGGAAATTTTAATGACTCTTTAAATAAAACAATTAACCATATAAATATTAGAATGAAAGCTTGTCTAGAAACCACCCTGACCTCTTTGTAAGTGGGACAGTGATCCACAATTCTCAAAAAAGTATGGTTTTAATTCTTCTCCCTGAGAAGTATTTCAATGTCTCTGATGCAAATATCTTCTGGGATAGTGAGCTGGATATGGAAGACGTAGGTTGAGCAGCCAATAGAGATTAGAGACATAAAGGCAGACTTCCCCATCTCATCCTTCCTCCTTATCTTTTTCATAATTTTAACTCCCTTTTTCAGCAAAGACGTCAGAGTTTTGGAGTTGCAGTCCCAATTCACTTTCTAAACTTTGTTTCACTTGACTTCCTTCCAAATTCTTTTTTTGCCTACAGTTCTCACAGCTCTAGCTTTCTGATGAGGTTTGTTCTTGGCCAAACTTTCTGTCAGCCTTTTCTCCCCATGTTGTGAGCACACATCCCCCCCTCCTCGGCCCCATGCCTGCCTGAACTCCTGATCTCATCCCTGCTGTTGTCCATTTGATCAAAACATGCTACTCAGGGACTTACTGCAGATGGGGCAAAGAATGAGGGGAAACAGAAAATCTTCTTTTTTTGTGAGGTTTCCAAAGACCACCCTTGAGCTTTGGCTCCAAATGCCTCACAGCATCAAGTCCACAGATTCCTGTGTTCTCCTTCACAAAGTCCTGTGAGTCTTTAAACAGAAAGGCCCCTAACAGTTTGCACCCCATGGCTCTGTCAAAGCAACAACATGCTTGCATAAATATTGTTTGGCTCTAACCCTTTCCATGTGGCTTATACTACAGGAAGTTCACTTTCTTCTAAAGAGCCTGAACATGAGTGGGGGTAAGGATGAGCTTCAGTCTGTGAAGTATGAATTAGACTTTTAGAGACAGCTGGGACTCAAGTGAGAATGAAGGGTTTGCAACTTAACAAGTAAGAACAGGAAGGAACAGAGCTGTGAAGAAAAAGAAATAAATCAGAGGCATAAGTAGAAAAATAAACATCTCCTTTATATTACCTAAGGAGCTTCTGAAGTAATTTCAGCAAAGGAATATTACAGTCACAGGACAAAGAACATGGTCATTAATGTCAGCACTGTATCTTGTCAACAATATAGAAAAAGAAAGGATCTTCTCTGAAGACCAACTGGTAAAGATCAAAAAACATTCAACAGGAGATTCCCCCAAGTGAATAATGTCAAATAGTATGTCTCTTGAATGTTGACCTACTGCTTTGGTGATAAACAGAGCTGAAAGATAAAGTTGCTGTACCTCTGTGACCTGAATAAGCCCTGGGCAACAACTCCCTATTTCTTTGCAAGTAGGGAGCATGAAGAAAAGAAACTACAAGGTAATACTTGCTCTTTTATTTAGAGTATCTAGTTCTCTGATTAGTAACTCACTTCAGGGAATGGAAAGATGCAGTTGGACCAGAAGGTGATAAATGCCTAGCTTCAGGTCAAATTCTCCCTGCCTTCTCAAGCCACAGTAGCTGTACTTGAGAAGATTGTGTCACTGACACATATCTGTCTTTTCTCTCTGGAGGCAATTCTCTTGTCAGCTTTTCTCCTTGTGGAGAGGAGAAGAGACATATTTCTAATAGGAGGGAAGAAGAGAAAAAAGAAAAGAAGAGAAAAGAAGAAAAGAAAAGAAAAGAAAAGAAAAGAAAAGAAAAGAAAAGAAAAGAAAAGAAAAGAAAAGAAAAGAAAAGAAAATTATCATGTGTAGCTTCCTTCACAATCTTCCCATTTACTCCAGCCTAAAAACCACTGTACTGCTCTTAAACAGTGATTAATGATAATTCTGAGTCAGTTCAATTGCTATGATGTGTCTGGAAAATAACAATAAGAGAACTAGCAAACACTAGAGGAGAGAGCTTTGGAGGTGGAAAGTGGAAGAAGGTAGGAGGATACAGTTGGATGCTTCAGGGTTTTGTGTTGCTCTGATTAAGTATTTCTGTAGAAGATATGTGGTTTCAGATCTTGGACTTCATTCTTGTTTTACACTCCAACAAATATGAGACATTCTGCCATTACAAGACACCACATGCCCCATAACAACTTTGCTTAACGTATATCAGGGCTGCTTATAAGACTTAACATTATTTCTGTTCTTTTCCAATTAGTTTGGATTGATCTCAGTTTTAGCCATCTTTAACATTTAGTCTAACACACTTATCTAGCCCCTTGTTATAATGAGAGAAGAGAGCAAAGCATGTCCAAGGGTGATTCATCCTGCCTGTTTATATATCTGTCTTGCCAGAAGTAGTTGCATGGAAAGCCATGCACTTGGTACTTGTATCCTATAGCAGTGAGGTTTTCGGGGAATGGAAGAAAGTATGAAAACAACACGACAGTTTTCTGCTTCACACAAACAGCTCCTTGCCAGGGTTTTTCTTGGGCAGGTTTACATGTGAATCAACACTTGATCTTTAGCCTTTTCTTTGGTCTGTATTTTTTATATGTGACCAAATCTCAGAATTATTCTTGTGATGTTTATCATTTTGCTCTTTGCTTTTTCCTCTTTATCTTCAGCTCTATTTTCTCTTTATCTAAAGTTCTATTTTATATTAGCATGGGTTTCTATTGTGTTCTGGAAACTCAGTTATAGTTAGTACCCCATATGTTTCCCACCCTTTAAAAATATTTTCTTTCCTGAAATAATTACCACCTTTTTTTACTTTGATTTTGATACATTTTCTCTCTTCCTTCACCTGAGCATGTGGAAAAGTACAACAGAGTTTTGCCCCTGTGAGATCAACATGACCAGAATTTCTCTAGCTTTCTCAATGTGGTCCATGAAGAGAAAATTGGGATCTTCCTCTCGCAGCTGCAATTAATCAAATAGAGCTTCCTTTTGGCAATTTGCAATGCTAACTTTCTTGCTTAAATTTTTCTTTTGAAAAATCTTGAAACCCACTAATAATGCATAAAAACTACCAGATATTTTCCAGAAAGTTCTGGTGGTTTGACTCATCTCCTCCATAAGATTATATTTCCTTCATGCAGATTCTGCAGTCCTGAGTCATTCCCTCTCAAAACTCCCAGAGAAAAGGAGTTGTGGTGGATGTTGACTCTCCCCCACTCTTGTTTGTCTAACGCAGCAGTTTGCATGTGTTCATTGAAAAGCAGAGAGCTCCAGCACTCAGAAAACAGGAGATTCAGAGTTAAGCTGAAAGCCTAACTTTAAGATTTTTTTCCTGCTGTGAAGGGGCTTTATTTCATTACTTTGTTTGTTTGTGCATTTATTTTTGGAGAATGATGAGCTGTCCATTGTTTTACTCCATTATGAAAACTGAACTATTGTTGAGGAGCCCTGGAGTGTGGGATGGCCTCTTATTTGGTTTCCTAAAAGAAAACAAAATTAATTAAACTATAACTCTTTCTCCTTGGTTTATGGCTTAAAAGATAGGGGCTTTTTATTGTTATGTGTTCTCTAGTAATTACTACCACTTGTAGTATACTGCAGACTAGAAACCGTGCCTTTAATAGAGCAGAGATGCTCAGTTCATATCCCCCACTTACATCTCTCCATTGCAGCGAGGCTGTGATCTAAGTGCCCCTGGCATAACTGACAAACACATCACAAAGAATGCCTTAGAAGTGGAACAGTGTAATTCAGCTTTGCTTAACGGCAGCAGGACACACGTGATCATTTTCTTCATTTTGCAGCCCTGGTTGCATTAGGCTGTGTTAAAATCCACACTGTCCAGATGAACCAAGCTCACTGACTGCCCTGGGTCAGTCTGTACATCTGATTACTGAATTGGAAGATCCTGTGGAAACTGCGTTAGAGGCTGAGAAAAAGTGTTAAATTTTCTTTATTGGGCCTGATGGCATAGAAAATGATGGATTTTCCCAGGACCTTTTGGGCTGTGACACTGGAAATCACAGCTGTCAGGGGTGGCCCTGGCTCTGCCCACCCGAATGGTTCAGCTAAGTGCACCTTGTTTTCTGAAGTGCTTCATGTTTACCTGGCTTAGGTTTTCATCTAAATTTCAGCTAATACTGTTTTTCTGTGCAGTTATTCTTAGTTCTTAAGTCTTGTAGAGAAACATACTGAGAACAACTCCTTATGCAAAGTCCTTAAATTCATACTTGAAAATCTGATTGAGCAGATTTAGCATCAAAAGACAAAACCTGCCTGCACTTAGAATTGCACAAATTTAAATTTAATCTCAAAAGTAAGAAATTGCCAAATGGGCTTTAAACAACTTGAAGCTACGTATTTGTCCAGATCATCCTTGGACTCAGGAGAATGACAATACAATATAGAATGGGCTTCTCAAGTGTGAAGCCATAGAGATTAATTCTCTTTATTCTGTCCACTGCCAACTGCACAGAAAAAATAAAAAGAAAAAACTTTGGGTCAAAAAACAGCCGGAAGAAAAAGATACTGCCTTTCAAAAATAAATTTGTCGTAACTTCAGGATATAAGTACATAAATAATTAGGCAAATAATTTGCAATTATAATGTCAAAACTGCATGTGCATTTGAAGGCAATTTCAGATGAAAGTGAAATAGTCTTATTCAATGCAGCCAACCCCCCAGAGAGACATGAAACTTTAAAATGTATGATTTAGGCCCTGTACTCACTATGAAATGACTAAAATTTATATGAGATCAAATTCATTGCTTCTATATCTAATATTACTCCTGTGAGCTATAATATGGAATGGCATACAACTGCTCATATACTAAAATACATGCTCCTTTTTTTGTAAAATCAGTTCTTAGGAAAGATTTCATTCATTCGTTCATTCATTCATTAGTTAAAAAGTTAAAATAATGCCAGTACATTAAATTTTACTGTTATTAAAATGTCTTTGTATCGGGAAATTTTTTTAAAGAATTGCTATTACATTAATAAATTTTTATTAAACTCCTAGTTGAATATGACCTTTTCCTTATTTTTTACCAGATGATAAATATCTGCTGTTTTTCTTTACTTTTCTCGAGTATATTGCTTTTCTGTTCGCAGTGTAAAAAGAATTTTAATTTCAGATATGAAATAGATGTTTAAGATGTCATGTAAGATTTGCTTATGCTTTTCAAGTTACTCTTCAAAGGTCTAATAATTGTGAGATAACATGAGAAGCAAATTATTACAGGTGTGTCAAAAATTCCTATTTGGGACATATCTTTATAGAATGGATCTTTCAGAAAAAAAAATCTTAGTAGACTTATTCTGGCATATTTAACAAAGCTACAGAAATGATTTAATTGTTTTGGTGAAGACAGCAGACTGTGAGTTACCGGTAAGTCCATAAATACAAATTTAAAATGGAAAAATACATCTAAAGATGTATAGAACTTTACTTTCCTCCAGAGAGCATGGACACCACCCATGATTTAGCAGATGGGGCTTCATAATAATTTTTACTTAACTTTTCTTTTTGATGTGAAAGAATGATATTTCCTTAATTCTGAACCATCATTGAAGAATGTCCATGGGTACTCTGTGAAAGTCTTACATAATGTGTTTTGAGGGGGGCAATCTTCAGTGATTTGGGTGTCTGAAGCTATTTCTTTATGCTTCAGTTAATGAATTCTTCTAAATTCATGGGAGCTACACTGGATCGTTCAAAGGCTCCAGCAGCCTTTTATCAGTCTTGTGCATGACATCATACTTGAAACACTCTATATTTTACTGAAATAATCTGTTATAATTACAATGGCAAGTTTGTTTCATAAAGATGTTAAATTTTCAGAAGTCTTAAGCACCCTCTTTTTTTTTTAATTACCTTGAAAGAGGGATTCTGAAATGTCTGATATCTTATTAACTTGCCTAATTTTATGCCATACTCTTCTGCGCACCTCTGACCTCTGTATTTGTAAGAAATCTCTTAGAATTAATTTGTTTTACTCTATAGCCTTTTTACAAGTTGTAGCAACTTAATTGCTAAAAATCAGTTCTAAATTATGCCTGATTTATGCCATTTAGTCTTCTAGTCTTCTGATATTTTTGCTTTATTATCAAAACATTACCTGTTTCATCTAGTCTCATTCTAATGACCTTTGCACATTTTGTCAGGTAAAGACCAAGTTAAGCCCCCTCCTCATCTTGAAATGTATCTGCATTTAGAAAACACTTTAATGGCCTTCCTGCTAATTTTATTACTTGCTTCTTTAAGAAGAGAATTGAGATGTTATTATTGATGTTTTCATTTTTTTCCCCTCTGAAAAATTGATTTTAATGTGGAGTCCTACTTAAAAATCAATGACACAACCTGACTCAGGGTTTGACACTTAAAATCTATACTATTCTCAGTGGACTTGAGTTTCATAAGCTAGAATCTGAAGACATATAATACAAAAGGCAAAAATTCTCCCCTGGGGTAAAATGTCAACTGAGATACTGTGCATCTTAACAAAGCAGTCTAATTGCCCCTGCTCCAGTACAGAAGGAGCTTATATCCAGGCAGAAATATGTGTGTGTGTGCTTCCGTGTTTGGAAATTATATCTATCAAATCCTTCAAAAGTTCGTTTATGAGTGACTTCTATACTTGTTTACACTTTGGAATCAGTTTATCTGTGACATATCACTCCCTAGCCTTGTCTCATGGTGATACTAGAAATATTTGGAAGTGAGCAAAAGAAGACAGATAAGCTATGAATAATTAAAAATAGCATTTAATTAAGAACATAGAGAAGATTGAATGGGTGGCCTGATATGGAAATTTCAAGGACAGGTTTTCAGTTCCCTGAGATCCTGGATCCATCTTCAGACAGGAGTAGCTTGAGTAGGAAAGAATGAGAAAAAGGGAAATAACCCAACAAGGTTTATTATGAACTTTGATGGGTTTATGGAAAATACTATGTGTTGACGCTGAAAGTTCATTTTCATTCCACATTTCCATATCTCCCTCCGAGTTCTGCACAAGACCAATGACATTGAAAGGTATGTCAGTGATATTTAAAGGTATCAAATTCAAAAGCAGTAAAAGCTAATATTTTTTTATCTTGTGCGTATTGGGCTTCAAGGAACTATTGCCAAAGTTTTGCCAAAAGAAACTTTTATGCCAAAAGTGTAGCTGCTGTGGAACAGAAGTTGGCTGTTGGGAGTCATTGAAAAATTTTTCTTACATCTTGGAGCAGATACTACACCTTGCACGTCAGAGTTTAAATCAGTATTGTGGTTTTCATGGTTTCTCTGAGGTATCTTTGTTAAGGCCATCCCCAAAATAAAGTATTTGACTGTAATGATTTTTGATCTCACCTGCAGTAGTCAGGCCTTCTTCTTAGCTAAGAAACAATTGTTCACAATCATACATTCTTGTTGGACAGCCTCACGGGTCTGTGGGTCTCTCATTAAATTATCAATTAAAAGTACAATTCAAAGTTAATACTAAGGAAATTGATTTATGAATGAAAACAATTGAATATACTGATGCAGACTGAGTCCAGGAGACAAGAATTTGAACAGATAGCTGCCATCTAGATGGCATAGATCACACAGAAAACAGATACTTTTCCATAATTAGCAAACTTGAATTGGTCCCCTGTGATAAAACCAGCTTCTACATTGGATCTTTGATATTCTGTGTGTTTTTGAGAGAGCTTTCAAAGACAAGACAATAACCAGATTAGGAGGGTCCAATACCTCCTGGCTTCCACGGTTTATTGTGAAAACAACTGTATTCCTAAGGAGACAACAATAATGAACATAGAGAGGAACAGCAGCTACTACTGTTTATCTGCAATGCAGAGAATGGAGACTCTGGGATCGTGTGTCCTTTCCCTGAACCCAGCTGCTGGCTAGGTCACATCAGGGTGACTTTTACAATTTGCTCTTCTCATAAAGTAGGGATATTTTGATTTTCTTCCTTCAACAAGCATTTTGAGATTGAATCGAATTATGTTTCTGAAGTGATTTGTCATATTCAAGTGAAAGTTATAACATGATAATGCATGATGTATTTAAGCAAGAGGTGATAAATAGACATCAAGTCAAAAATAGCACTCTGCTAATATTTTTATTATTTTCATCGGTGTTTTGAAAATGTTATTTAAAATATTTATGGGATACAAGAAATGTCATTCTCTGGACAAGAAAAAAAAGGAAGACAATGAAAAGTTGGTACAAATGGCAGAACCATGATGACAAATGAGGAAAGATACAAGTAGTTACAGAAAAGCATCATTCATGAGTTAACAGAAGACTGAATCACTGTAGTATGTATAAATATGGTGCAACAATGATTTTGATGACTCTTTATCACAGCTCTGTGATACAAAGTATGAAATAAAATAAAAAAGGACGTGGGGCCAAAGATAAGCCAGTCTACATTATGCTATTAATGAAGAATAAGGAACAGCATGGAAACTGATAAATCTTGCAGGATAGGAAAATGACAACTTTGGGCTCATCTATAATAAGCTGAAGGATTTATCACTCTCTTTCCCTGCTGAAGCTGTAGGCAATTTTTCTGTTGTCTGTCTGGTACCTCAAGTTATTATACAAAGAAAAAGCATCATGTATTCAGTAAAGATGGAACTGAGGAGGAGAATGAAGATAAAATATCCCAGAGGTGACCACTGTGACCATGTTAGTTCCAATGTGCCTGTCCTAATATTTGTGGCATTCCTTTAATCACAGCCTGTTTGGGCTTTGATTTAATATTTTAACTAAAATAGACACTTGGATTTTCAAACATTCATAATAGGTACGTTCCCCCAACAAAAACTCATTCTCAAGAGAGAGTCTGGTAACACATTTTTCTGGTGAATAATGGTCAGTGCATTCCTTGTTACTGTACAAGGCAGTACCCATTTTCATGGGTTTTAGCAGTGATTTTGGATGATAGGTGGGACTAAGGGTGGATGTACAAACACAAATCGCTGGCATGGGAGCATTTCTCTAATGTGTGTCTATTGGAGTGTCTTCTTTTAATTTCTCTCATGACCTTTTTTTTTTAAATTTCCTTTGGATGATGATCTGAAGGGGATCAGTAGTCAGCTGCCATGCAGGACAAAATTTACTCAAAATGGCAATACTCTTTTTCCTAATATCTTCTGCCATTTCAACTGATATAGGCTTGTCAGTTCCCCACTACCAGTCTCAGCACAGCTCTTCACTCTTTGTATCCACCAGAAAAAAAAAAATCAGATTTTTTCCCCAAATTTCTGTTTCCTCACAGTTTAATTTACTCTACTTCTAATTTTTTTTTTTTTACTCAGGGGTTCAAAATTCTTATGGAGGTTTTTGGGTGGACATCTCCAGGTCCAGAATAGGCACTTGGTCGCACCTTTTAGATCACCTTCTCTAACTGTGAACTTCACAGAGGCGTGTGCCCACCTATGGACATCGTGCTCACTGTTCCAAACATCTTCTCTCATGGATTGTTCCTTTTTACTTTGAAGTTAATTCTGCTGTCTATGTCAACATATGAGTGCACATACAATGTCCACAGACATCCAGTCACCAGGCACTCAAAATTAGTCTTCAGACTCCCATCTACAATTTCTGAGGTACGTTCCCAGATAGGATATGAAGGAAAAATTAGAACATATAGAATGCTGAATTATCCTGACTCCACAGCAGTCTCCACATATTTCTTCAGATTTGGAAGGCCTATAAAATAAAAGGGTCCTGAATCCCTGACCTAACCATCCAGATGTTTAGCCATCATAATGCTGAGTAAAAGGGATGATGTGATCAGAAGATGACCAATAGTTTCTATCACTTGGTATAAATACAAGTTGAAACAAAACCTTTTGAACTCCTGGATGAATGGTGTGTCCCAGTCTGGGTTGAAGAACCTCCTCTACACAGGACTGTGTGGTACTGAGGCTCCATTTACCATCTCTGAATTGGGAAATTCTTCCATTAGACATGGTTGGAGAGAAGGTGAATATGGACTGGCTGCCCAGGAAGTCTGTGAAATCCCTGTAACTGGAGAAGTTAAACTATGACTGAACAAGGCCCTGGGCAACCACATGCAGCCATGATGCCAGCCCTACTATGAGCAGGAGGTAGGACATGGCAGCCTCTGGAGGTGGCCGCAGATTTTCTGTTCTTTTGAATACTGGCAAACAGCTGCTCACACTGCTGCTGCCTCTGTGATCAGCTGTGACCATCAGACAAATGCTGTGGTGCTGCTATGTGTCACATTAGCAGGGTGCCACCCTGTCATCTTGCAGAGATCAATCACTGACCCATCCACCCATGCCAAGAAGCACGAAGTTGTTCAGAAATCCAGTGCCAGAACAGAACACAACACTGAACCACTATTTCTGTCTCCCACTGGAAGCAAATCTGAGCTATTCTGGTGGGGTTTTTTTGTGATGGGAACTCAAACTGAGCTGGAATGATTTTGAGCCCAGTTAAACATGTGGTTTCAGTCCCTGTCTGCAGGGCTGAAGAGACCTAAAGACTTCCAGAAGAGTTAGAGATAAAAGGTAATAACCTTTTGAGAAAGGATATGTCCTTTCTCAAATGCTTCTCCAGTAATCCATGCATGGTTGAAGAGAAGTTTGTGGGGGTCACTACAAGAATAATTTGATTTGATAACTTTTCTCACTTAAAAAAAGACCCCTCACACTACTTTGTGAAGGTCATCCTTTGGACAGCTTACCTATTGCAATTTATGTTTTCACAGACAGCATAAAGGTGCTCATATTCAATGTATCCTTCCATTCTCATCCACCCCTTCCCTTGCTCCACAGCTCCCTTTTTAAAAACTGCTAGTAGAATCATTTCCTTTATTCTAAGATAAAATTATTTATAATCAATTAATAAGCATTGCTGAGGCTTTTGTTTGCCTGAAGCATCATTTCCTATTCAGTTTTTGCATCTGAACTATTCAGCATTGCCTTTTGGTTCTCTCTGAAAATACTCTTGAGAAGCCAGGCTTATCAGCCAAGAAGCATCCAACAGCGAAGCATGTGCATTTATAAAAAGACTATCACTTTTGTGCTAACTTTGATTGCCAGTTTCTACACTTAAAATGAAAATGAAGCTGGTGGTAAAGCCACATATCTGAATTCATTACACTGAATTATATGAATTTCCTTTCTTTCCTTCAATTTCCTCAAGTGGCATAGATTAATTTATAGAGTGGATGTGTTTTTAACATCTGCGAAGTTCTCATGTGGATTGATGTACTGAGAATAAAACTTAAAGCAGCCATTTCGGGGTAATACAAACATTATTCCTCTTAATGATTTTTGCACACCTGTATTTTTGAATGTCAATTTGGGAAGTGGGAGTGGTACAAGGGTAATTAAAGAAGTTACTTTACTGACACAGTAGGAGACACATAATAGCACAGGCCACAAAGCATAAGAAGTTGCATTTAATGTGAGGACTGATTTTCCAAAGAGATTTGTGGGGAGACATTTTGAATCCACAAAATTTGCCTTCCACAATAAATGACTCAAAACACTTCTTCCTCTGAGCACCTGATTTACATTAGCAACTGGTTACTTAGAGGCACAAGCACTGTGATTTGTGTCCAAAAGCTGGTTTTGTACACAGGTTTTCCTCATTAAAGTGGGAATTACTTGTTTTGAAATTTTTGTCCTGAAATGCCTATAACCAAAATCCAGTGTTTTTAAAAACAAATTTAATACATCCCAGTCTGGTCACTCCATCATTTCTTTGCATCTTTAAACAAACTGGGAGCAAGGTAATAGTTTATTCTTTCCCTTCTTTGATCACCTGTCAAAATGACAGGAACACCATCCTGTCTAATGATTTCTGGCTATCACCAACTTAACCAGAAGCAAACACCATGCTTCGTAGATCACATTGTGATTTAACTTCACATTCTTCAAATTCCCCAATCTATTTTTCAGATGGTTAATATTAGAGAGAAAGAGCTTGTTCTCCATAGAAGATACTTCTGTAGGCTTCAAAGAGAAGCGTTTAAAAAATTGGTAGTGAATCACAGTTCAATTCAGGTTGGAAGAGACCTCTGAAGGTCACTTTGTCCCACCTCCTCAAAGGAGGACTGACATCAAAGTTGGGTCAGGTTGCTTGGGATACTTTCCAGTCAATTTTGAAAATCTCCAAGTACATCACCATCTCTCTAGACAGCCTGTTGCTTTGCTTAACCACTGTTATAACAGAAAGACTTTTTTTTTTTTTAGTATCCAGATGTAATTTCTCTGCCAAAAAGTGCAATTGTTGCTTCCTGCCTTTCACTGTGCACCCCTGAGAAAAGTCTGACTTCATCTTCTCTGTAAACACCCATTAGGTGGTAGAAGACGATAATTAGATCCATCCTTCTCCTTGTCTTCCCCAGACCAAACAAATCCTCATTCTCTCCTCATACACTGTATGTTCCAGCCCCCAGACATCTCAGTGACACTCTGCTTGACTCACTTCAGCTTACGGATGAGTCTTGGACTAAGAAGTTCAAAACTGACGCAGCGCTTCTCGCAAGTGTTGAGCAGAGGAGAATGATTATTCCTCTGGCACCAGAAAGGACTAATGCAGCCCTGGATGCCCCTGCCCCAAGGCCTCATTGCTGACTTAATATTCAACCTGCTGCCCGACCAAGACCAGCAGAGCTTCCTCTGCAAAGTTGATGCCTAACCATGCATCAGTCAAAGTGGAGTGCTGCATGGGGTTATTCCATCCTGGGAGGATGGCTTTGCCTTTGGCTTTGCTGAAGCTGGGTTCCCCATCACCCACTGCCCCAGTGTATTGTTCACTCTTGCCCAGTTTGAGGTCATCCACAAACTTGATTGATATCTGACAAAGCACTGGAAAAGGTGTTGAAACAATATCAGCTCCTGTATCAAATTCCACTGCAAATGTTTGCATGTCAGGCTCCGAACTGCTGGCAAAAAAATTTCTTGACTGACTTTTTCACATATCTGCCCTGTAATCTTTGTCTCTTGAAGAGAGTCAGTTGGAAAGACAAGCTAAAGTCCTGCTGTGACACCTGTAATGCAGCTGGGTGCTGATCCATAGGTTCCTTTTATTCCTACCCAAGTATTTCCCTTTAACTGACATGACTGTTCAGGTCCTTGCTCCTGCTTCCTTCTCTTTTATAGAGATCTGTGGTCAAAAAGAGTGCTTCCCTTGGCATTTCTGAATCCCTTAGATCCTATCATTTTGATCTCACTGAAAAGTCACACACTCCAGTTTATATCAGATTTTATCAGTGACAGGAAAACACATGTAATCTGTAACTTTTATCCCATTAACAACAGCACACAGATGCTGTCTTAAGAGAAACCAGTCAGTATAATATTTGTTGTATAGCTCAATAAGGTGCAAAATATATATTCTTTTATTAAGGCTCATTTCTCTTCTGTTAGTTCTGACTACTGTGTATTTTACCCATAGTTCAATAATATCAGTAGTGACTTGAATGAGTAATTAGATAAAAGAGCATTTAATTGTAATTATAGGATGAGGCAAATTTCTTTTCACGATCAGAAGACTCATGTGAAAAAGAAACCACTGTGTTGTAGGGCAGACTCCTTAGTTTAAACCCAGACAAGCCCTGATTGCTCTGCTGGTCTGAGGAGCACGCTCAAAGGATCAGCCCTGCCCTGCGAGGAGAAATAGACCTTTGCTGATATGTGCATTTTGTTGCTGTGGGATTATTTATGGATGAAGTAGACCCCTCAGATGTATTCCCCCTGTAAATTCCCAAAGCCCCAAAACAGGCATTTAGTTTTGAGAAAAGTACTTTGCATATCACTAAATTTGCCACGGGCTCCAGAAATTGCCTATATCTCTGCTCTTTCTGAAAGAATAGAGAGCAAACACTAGCAATGAAGTTTGCTCAGACTCATCCAGGCTGTGGTGGTTCAGGAAAGATCAAATCTCCCCATCCTTCCTGCAGCACCAGATGCACAGGGACCCTGTGCTGCATGTGGTCATTTGATGTCCCAGGGTATAACTCCTTGCCCCAGGGGAACCAAAGGGTGAGGCTGGTGGTGGAAGGGTGACTCCCAAATGGTGCCTGTCATGCCACACTGCAGGAGGGTGCTCTGTGTCCCTGCCTTTCTTCCTGCTCAGGGATTTTCACAGGGAAAATTGCTTTTTCTGAAAAGCAATGGAAATTCTTGTGGGGAAATGTTCTATTTTTAATCAGACTTGGTCCTTCCTTACCAACTCATTAGAGGGACCGTCAGCCACCTACACCTGTACCAAGGCAGATTAAAAGAATACGATTTTAATCTATAGCACTTTTTCAATTACTTTCTGTAGCTGTAAATGACAGTGAGACTACAGCATGTTCCTCTCCAGAGATCTGACTTAAATTACATTCATATATCATACATCATCTCTTCAGTTTAGTTTGAGATTTAGAAACTACATCAGTAGTCATGTCATTTGACCAAATCAAATTATCTTCCCTAGATTTGGAGCAAGAGACAGTTTTAAACTCATGCAAAATGAAAAACAAAGCAAAAAAATTAGACTTCAAATTTGGCTTCAGTAGTTAAAATAAATTTCCTATACAATTTCAATAAATGTATAACTAAGGGTCAGAATGAGTATACAAGAAGCTATGCTCCCATACTCAGGAGCTCAAGTTATCTCATCATTCAGAATCTAGGCCTTTTTAATGAGTTTTTAGAGGCTCTTTTAGACTGTTACAAATATTTTTTGCTCTTTCAAAGTCATCTGGCCTTCCCTTTTTCTGTTTTATCTTGATTTAATATACCATAATAATTCCGCTCTCAATCTTTCAAGTATCAGTATGTATCAAATAACTATCTAAGAGCCTTCATGCTGCCTTTAAAAATACTCATCCCTCCCATCTGGTACCAAGTGCCTTAATCACATTTTTCCTTCTTGTGGCTATTGCAGTCCTGCCAGTGTGTTTCATGGTACGTGGATATGGTTGGGCATGGGGTAATTCTGATGATGAGCTGGGATTGATATAATTACTCCTGTTACATTTTTACAAATACAAGCAATGAAACAATAGAAAACTTGTATATACATATATGTCTCCTGTGTGAGGAGATATCTAGGCTATCTGAGACAGGTTGCTGGGGTACCATAAGGGATCTTGCCACAAGGCAGTGAACAGGGAAGAAATGGAACTCAACAGGATGGATGTTTTTGTGCAGTCGTATTGCACTGCTCTGAAACCAAATAAATCTTACTTGAATCTATGTAGGGCCTTTTTTTCTCTGTTGTACTGGGATGCAGGTGCCCTTGAACCATGCAAAACCTGGAGCGACAAAAGCTTAGCATTGTTGGTTTTGCTTGGCCTGCATGGAGATTCTACTTCTAAAAAACCTCCACTTTAAAAGCTCTAATAAAATAGAAAAAATACATATTTATGTCAAATTGATCCTATTACAAGGAGTGGGTCCCCAGGGTTGGTCTGTATCTTCAGACAGCAGAATGAAGACACCTCATCTATGCAGTCCATCACATTATCTAACCACTACCTTCTCCTTCAGCAGAAACTGCTTTAGGACAGACAGTAGGGTTTCAAACAGGCTATGCTACCTTAGGGGAAGCCAGGTGTCATTACTGAGCAGAGAAAAAGCGTACAGAGGACAAAGGACAAAAAAGCTGAAACACTACTTTTTGGCACAGTGAGTGAAACCCTGGTTTCTCTCTCCTTTTCCCTTTCACTCGAGTGCCTATCTAGAAGACCCAAAAATATCCCACCTCTTCCTAGAATCTTTTTTAGCAGCCCACTGAACTTATCTTTACTTCCTGCAAAGTAGGAGGGGTGGTGTGTGTTGCCATCCACCACCAAACATCATCAGTGATGCTCATGTTGAGGCTGACCTCTCTCCTCTGTCCTCTCAGTTGAAGCCTTAAACAAATGGGAAGAAAAGGGATAACCCTTCCACCAAGGTGGCTGAGAGTCATATCTGTGAGCATCCCTTGAGGATGACTCATTTCTACATCCAGTGGAAGCAGAACAGGGAGCAAGGTGCGTGAGATGTGTGGCTGCTCAGTACCATTGAGGGTCAAGAGTTACAACTTCTCTTGGGACAAGTTCAGGCAAATTCAGTGACAAGCCACAGACTTCATGGTGGTTTTAGTCCTCTCAGGAATGAGAAGAAGCTGGGCAAAAGGTTTTAGGACCCCATTTTTATCCTATTTAAGGGTTTAAATATGATGCGGTACTGTGACCTTCATGGATCTAACTTCAGGTCCTTCTGGGCAGAGTCTAAGCCAAGAGTAAATCCATGCAGTCAAAAGAAGTTAATTTTTGGAAAGGAAAACTATCTTGTGTATTCCTACAGTTAAAAGGGCTCCCAACACTCTGTTTTGGCTTTTCTGTCATGATAAAAAGCTTCCATTATGACATAACAACGTGGAACAGTTTCAGTGTGAGGAATTGAGACCTCATGTATCACAGGATGGTACTGGACTAATCCAGACCAGTGCTCTTAGACAGCTGCACTTAAGTAGAAGCTCTTGAACCTGGCCTTTGCTTTTATTCACAGAGACAACTGCAATGAAGAACAGACAGTAAAAAGCAGTGATTCATTCAAGCTAGACCAGGGATGTACATTTTAGTGTTTCCTCATCTACACTGCTTTATGGGCTATACATTTTCTGCCTTTCCCTTTCCACATTTGGTCTCCCACCATTTACATGCCACTGTAGGCAATGTGCCGGATTGCCACTTAAAACACGAAAAATCAGAAAAGAGGAAAGAGAGGCACAAATAAAAGGTAGGCCTGCAGCACTCACATCTCCGTGTCCTTTCCTGACAAGCAGCACTTCCATTTGTGTTGGGGTGCTGGTTTTATCAAACTTCTGACTTGTATCAATTTTTAGCAGCATGGATAATTTATTGCATCTAGGATGATAGAAAACCAGCTTTATACATCATTCAGCTTGCAAAAGATGTGTAGCTTCAGTTCCTTAATGGTGTCATTTTGGCTGAATGCTATTAACAGATTACCCCTGCCTAGGGCAGTGGAGCATGTGCAGCAGAAAGATAACCTTGTGTTCGTAATTTAATATTAACTGTTTTCTCCATAGTACCTCTTTCCAGTACATTAACAACAAACCAATATGGCCTTGTCCCCTGCGGTCGTATTCTTCAGCAAAAAAATGGATTACATGATAGCAAGTTCCTGAAGATTTCCAATGAAGTATTACAAATCACTCAACGTCTGCTCTGCAGAAATAAAAAATAAACAGGCTTAGATTCAATCAAATGTAATTCCTCCAATTTAGCTTTACTGCACTTCAAAGGGTGCTCTTATTAATGCCTTGGTGAAAAAATGTAACAGTAATTTTTCCCCTCTTCTTATACTGAAAGCCTGCAGTTGTGTTCAACATACAGTGAGATCAAGAATTTTTTTTTTTTTGTGAATACTCTGACACAGTTTGATATAAAAGTGTAAGCCATTTACAGAAAACTCTTTATGGAATTTTTATCCTATTCCATTCCCGGGAGCTAAATTTATATCCTGCATTAGCTATCATAGCACTAGAGTATTAGTCTTCTTGCAAGCAGTTCAGGGCAGTCTGAGGGCCCTATCACTCTCTACCACTCACATACACAGGCATTATGGGTTTATCTCATCTTCTGCAGCAAGTACTAGGCCCAATTCATTCCTTTAGGCTACTTTACTAATAACTTATTCCTTATCAGGGCCTCTCCACCTCAGCTTGTGATCAAAGACCCAATTAATGGAATGGAGAAAGGTGAAGCATTCAAATAATGGAGACAGCTGTTTTTCTCTGTTAGAGAAAATCCATTTGTATTGTTATCACAAGCTCCAAGTTCTGCAGCTTCTGTTTAATTCAGTCTCCCTCTATTTCTGCTGATGATAAAAAGTCACAATGAACTCAGAAGAGAATGGCAGAAATATCACTCTGTTTCAACTCAGCCTGGGTGTTATCAACTTGAAAGTGAAAATACAAGCAGATAAGGAGAGGAAATGTCCAACAAAGACCGTATCAAATTTTCAAAAATTGTACCTGCATGCAGCATTCTTCAGTCACCTTTCTGAATGTTTTTGAGATCCCGATGTATGCTCCCTATGTTGGCTGCTTGAATCAGAGGAGCAGAGAGTCATAATATCACGGGTCCCACCTCAACTGAAAAGTAATTAAAGAGGAGGAGGAATCATAATTGGTTGGCATGAACATTGTCAGTGACCGGCAGTTTGTTCTGAGCCTTGGTGTCCAGGATCCCACAGCTGCACTGGGTGTTTATGTCACCACCACTGGTGAATGAGGTTAGTTTCTGTGTCTGACAGTAAAGGGCTGTGCCATGCTCAAGCCTGATGCTAAACTTTCTCTTTAACAGTCTCCTAGGTGTAAATCTGCCCAGACTATCCTGAATGAACCTACACACTCTGTGTTACAGCACTTCATTTCGTAGTCGTGTAAAGGCCACATTACCATTCTCTTCCTCACCCCTTTGTAACCATGTTGTCACACTGTCACATACAGGGATATACACGGGCAGAACACTGTGATTACACTTAATTGAGCTACAGAAGACTTGCAAGTTTAGAGTACAATGGTGAGTACCAATTATGTGTCCTTAAAAATGACACTGTGCTAAAGGAAGCTGGAGGATGCACCTACTCGATACGCTCTGTCTGCGTGAGTGTGCAAGGAACATCTTGCTCCATTTCATAGTAGCTGTTACTGCTTTTCTTATATGGAAACCAAGTGTTATTTAGAGATTGCTAGGCTATTCACATGCTGGGGGGGATGGTCTGGAGGTTTTTTGATTACTTTGGAAACCTTTGGATTTGGTGCTTCAGAAATGAGGACTAAAACCTGCTACATCTCAGTTTTCCACTGAGTGTGGACAATAAGCACATTAAACAGGCAAAAAACTGCAGAGTATGCGATGAGTTAAGACAGCAAAGCCTTTCCCAGGCTGATTGTTCACACGGGATCACAGAATCTGTGTTAGGCTGAATAAGGGGAAAAATGCATTATGCATTTGCATGTATGATGAACATTGAAAAAAGGACTGTGTGGAAACAAAGAATGATTCATAATAAACATGGAATGGTGAACATTTCGTACCCAGCTGTAGTTTTTGAATCTACATAGACACCAAACATTACCATTTTGACACAGAAGTTTCACATTTGATATTGAGTAGGCCAGCTGAATAACATTATTTGTTTGCACATCAGGAGTTTCCTTATCCTCCCACCCTGTTATTAAACCCACATCCCACAAATAAAGAAAATAAAAAGCTGCACTTAAAACAATATCGTGCATAAAATCTACAAGTATCAATAATTTCCCGTTGGAACAGTAAAATGTATGGATACAAACATAATTTTATACATGTCTGTGAAATGGAAAACACGAAGAATGATGAAAACTGACATTAGGGTCTTTCATCAGGAATAAATTTGTAATTCTGCTCCACCTGTAGACATCACTGTTATAATGTACCAAAAGGGAGAGCAGCTATGAAGTCTCTTTTTCCCCCCATGCTTCAGCAGCTTCTGTACAATGGAACCAGTCTTGAGGAATTTTTCAAGGGTCTGAGAAAAATCTTAATGGAAGTATATTTCTCATAAAGGCAAACCAGAATCACATGTATTGGGCAACCTTAGGGTGGTCTTGTAAGATGTGAAGTGACTTAAGGGTGGTCTCTTTCACTGGTCTCTCTAGATAATAGAACACTAATGACAGCCCACGGCACTGAATGGCACAATTGTAAATGAAAATTATGCAACCTTCTTCTAGGTCCCACCCCAGCTCCTGAAATTAGGCAAACAATAAGACTGCTAAAGGAGCAATCCTAGCAAGAAAGTTTCAGGGGAACCAAAGACCTGAAAAATTTTCCAATGGCCAACTATACTGGATTCTGAGGGGAGCGAGAGGGATGATCTTATTCTAACCAAAGTTTAGAAGAAAAGTAAGTAAACACTCCTCCACTCTCAGATATAGCACTGCACCTGTTTCAGAAGCACTGTTGGCTTCTGAAAGAATTTTTCTCATGACAGTAGATGAGCTTCCAGGGTGAAATTTTCTCTCTACCTTGAATATCTACAAATATTTATATATTCTTAATATAATTTTTCTGGTTCAGTCAAAAGATTTTACTATCTAGCTAATTTCTTTAAAGATGTCTTAGGAGAGAAGAATAATTACATTTTTTGCTAGCTTGTAAATCTTCATGTACCCATCTTTATCCTGTGAAACAAGGTCTTTTTTTGTCTGCACTGCTACAGCATAGCTTGGCAATGAACTTTGGCTCAGGAAGTGAGATGGTTTGCCCCGCTTAGGGGGAGGTCCAGTCTCCTCCTCCAGCATTGCTCAGACAGGCTGAGCTGAAGGATTGCTACTCTCAGATGTACCAGATAAACAAAGAAGTTCTCTCTCTTCCAAGGGCATCTGGAAATAATGCAGCCAAGTTAATGAAGTTACACTAATACACAGCTAGTAGCAAGAAAAGACATAGGCCTGGGATCATATACTCAGACTGGGCAACCTATCAGCCGAAGTAAAGCCTTCATGAAAACTTCTGATGGGAATTTATTTTCCAAATGCCCATTTGCAATTTTATAGCAACAACTTTGGCTGGCTTCTGCTCTCATTTCCATTCCTGCGGCTGCAGCAGCCTCTGTGTGTTCACAGCAGAGAGCACAATGTGACCTTTGTCTTTTCAAGAATTTGGCCGAGAAGGTTGTGCAGCTGCAGGTGGATCCAGGTGCTGAGGCCGACAGCCAGGAGTGGCTGGGACATCAATGGAAGTGGCAGCCTTCACACCTGGTCACCTGAGCTCTCAGTGTCTCTGTGGCAAAGCAAACATGCATTGCCCCACCCTGCATCCCTCCTCCCACCTCCGTGCTCAGCACTCTTAAGGCTTTTTTTTTTTTTCTAGAATTGCCCTTCTCTTTGATTTTGCATATTTCCTTCAGTGATTTTTACAGGGAGAGTTAAAACATGAAGAGCAAGAGTAGAGCTTATGTTGAAGAATGTTCTCAGCAGCTTTGATATTATAAGATCCTGTTGTTCTCAAATCCAGTTTGCTGTACTGTTAGGAGAATCTTAGTCTGTAAATTGTGGAACACAGTAGCTGCCACAACAAAACCCCATCATTTGATAAACATTGCAATTTATCTTTGGCTAGCTGGTATCACTACATTTGTTCTTCTGCAAGCAGCAAATTATTCAAGTGTTTGATACTGGACTTGGAAAATACTCTGAAGTTTTGAGCCCCCTTGTAATTCAACAAATGAAATGAAATCCCAAAATCCATCTCTGAAAAAAGAGCATATCCATAATATATGAACTTTCCTATGAACTTATGACCACTTTTTCTTTGGATTTCCGGAAGATGGAATCAGAAAGCCAAGGTCTGTTATTGGAAACTTATAGGTGTATGTAGACTTTTTAATAGGAATGTTGGGACTACCATAAGAATTATAGGCATGGGCCTGATAAATGAAGAGTGTTCAGGGGTTTACAGCTGGATTTTTTCCACTTTCTTTGCACTGCTGCTTACACCTAGTCCATGAGGAATAAAAGTGAGGCAGATTAAGAAAATAAATATCATCTTAAAATATCAAGTCTTGAAAAAATATTCAGTTCTGCTCTAGCTCTTCACAGCCTAATTTCCTACTTCAAAAATGCTAAGTCTTTGTGTTTGGAGGTACAGTTGTGAAAATTCAGGTATTTGGGTGTTTGTTTGCTAGGTTTTGTAGTAAAATATCATCCATTTTTCTTAACTTCACATAAAGACTCACTCCTGAAAAGCAGAAATCATCCTGGGGGAAGCAAGTGACCTTAGCTCCAATTTAAGCAGTCACAGTGGAGAGCTGGATAGTCTCACACCCTTCTCCACTAAGACATTTGCCAAAGTCTCTAGAAACAGCATGCTTTTTCCAGTGCCACTGTCCTCCTGCAATCATAGTCTAAGAGCTGGCTTGTCCCTTAAGAACCCAGTTTTATAGGCTTTCATTGGGCTCAAAGCGCCAGAAGCCTTAAGAGATTTTTACTTCCTGTCCACAAATGACAGACAAATGAGGTTAAACAGGAGCAAGACTCTGCCAGTCCAAGTGCTGCTTTCATACTCTTCCTTCCCCACAAGGGTTTGAAAAGATGGAGTCCAAGGATGGGAAAGGACTCTACCTGAGACAAGGGTTATACAGTGGGAATTCTGTAGCCTTTATAAAGCACCTGGCATGCAAAATTGATAATGTTTCAGTCTGGCGCTTAAATCCATCCCTATGCCTGTCTTCATTCATCAGCACCTCCTCATCAAGAAGTTTTATGAAATATTCCATTTTTTCCTTCTTTGGGTAATCTTTTTGACTTGTGCTTTTAATATTTAATAATTACCCACACATGATTTAACCCTGCTACAAATGAGATTTCAAGTCAGCATCTGCTCCAACTTCATGTTACTCAGAGACTTCAAGTTACTGATGACATACATATGTGACTTGTTTTGCCAAGTCTGCATACTCCAACAGCACAGCTTCAGAAGTAACTTCCACTCCCTCCCTCCTCCCTCCTTCTCACATGTGTTTGTTCACAACATACTCAGTCCTTTCCCTAATTTTTTTCTTGTTCAGGCATCAAAAATAGCTTTTATAGCTTGATAACAAATTTTATATACAGGCCAGCAGTTTTGAGATAGATGATGCTTTTCATTTATTATTATTATTGTTGTCTGAAGACCTCAAGATGCATATTGCATTCACAGCAAATACTGGATAAAATGCTGCTCCCATTGAAATCACTGGAGTTTTCAGCACTGCCTCCAGTTAGGACAGGCTTCCCTCACCATTTTTGTCACAGGCTGTACAATACTGCATCCTCGTTTTCTGAAATCAGCTTTGTTTATTTCCCTGTTTTCTCTTAATCAAAGCAAAATATTAAAACAAGCCACCAGAGAGCCCCCAGTCACAGGGACAGTGGAAGGCGAATCTATCTTAAGTGGTAAAAGGAATTTCCCTGATGTTGTTCATTCACCACACACAAAGGACAAGCCTTAGGTGAATCAGCCCTTCCCATACTTTGTTCGATGGCAATACAGGCCATAAAATCAATGAACTGAGATAATTTGGAGGGAAAATCCTCTTTTCTGTCTTATTCCACAGAAAGGAAAAGCAGACTTGAGACTAAAAATTGTAATCATTCTCCAGTTATCCAAAAATATCTCCCAAAACACAAGACGTGTCAAGTGGTTAATACCTTTTGAACTTTCCTTTGAGCTTTCCTCTGTGGTTAGGGCCCTCTGAGCCTGCGACATAGCAGCTGACAGTGATTAAGTTTCTGTATGCACACACAGTTCAAACTGCATTTAGAAAAGCCACATTTGGTCATTGTTTACTTAAGTTTGCAGCAACAAATACAGATGCGTGGATCTGAACGTACACCTGGCATTAATCAGCTGCTGCTATTTCACAGCTGCCTCCAAGCAAGGCAAAATGCTGGAGTGGAAATACGGTTTCAGAATAACCAGAAATCTTTAAGGGACTCACATGGAGGAGGGGGAGCCTCCCTCACATTTGCTTCCAGCTTGTTTCAGCCTTCAGAGTAGTTTGGTTTTTTTCCCTGAGTTAAATCCCTCCTTATATGAAGAGATCTACAGTTTTTCAGCTGAAGCATGTGTATATATATGTATGTATGTGCATATACATGCTTCAAGAACCTGCACAGATCCTGTCTGAAACTGGAAAGGTCCCACACATGCTATAATCAGGGGCCAAGGAGATCTGAAAAGGCAAAGATCAGTAATAGTGAAGTGGTGCCCACCTTTCCTAACACGTTTTGGGAGATTTCCAATGCTGGAAGTGTAATACTACCTTCATCACTCAACCCCAGATATAACAGATCAGAGAGGGTTAAAAAGAGTTCTAAGTCCCAACACAGTCTCATTTGATTGAACTGAATCTCATTTCTTCCTGTTGTTGATGGACACAGAGGACAGCCGGTTCTGAGGACGGGAGGACAGGGTTGCTGGGAGAGCCAGCACCAGCTGCCGCAGGGAGATGAGCAGGTGCCCCAGCAGCCCAGGTGAGGCCATCCATCCATCCATCCATCCATCCATCCATCCATCCATCCATCCATCCATCCATCCATCCCCCATCCAGCAGCACTGTGGCAGCACCAACACAGCGGGCTGCAGACTAAGTGGGTCACTTGTTGCAGGCACGTGCTGCCTGGGCTCATAGCATCTTCCCAGCCTGCCTGCTCCTGCCAGATGGAGTTTAGGATGTTTGGCTCTCAGCTGCGAGCCCCAGTGGGGATTTCCCACCTTTGCAATGTCTTTCTCTCTCAGCCATGAAATATTCCTGCGCTGAGTTCAGCAGAAGCACTCAGGCTAAGAAGGTCCTTCCTCCAGGACAGGCTGTTCCTTCTAGAAAATCATTTTCTTCGGGTATAAAGCAGCCAGTTTGTTTGGGTTTTAAGTTTTCAAAGGTGTTGCAACACAAGGCATATCTGAGGGGGCAGTGCTGAAGATTCAGGCTCATTAGGCAGCAGCAGTTGTTGATCATCCACTGCATAAGGTATTGGTAGCATGCAAGGGAGGGAAAACAGGCATTCGCCAGTGACAGTTTTCACTAACGAGGTCTGACATATATATTTATCTGTTCTCTCGTTAGATGGTGAACAATGTGTTCACATTGTGAGTTTTGAAGAATTTACAATATTTATGACAAGTAGCTGGGAAATGAAAACTGACTTTACAGAGACAGTAAAAATAAGAAACACAATTCAGTTCCTGAAGATCTTCAGTCTGAGGCTGAAGAAGATAAATGCAAGTCAAGCCAGTTACATATATCTCAATTACTGAGCATATTTATTTCATCCAACAATAAGGATAATTTACCCATTTCTCTCTATCTAGATTATAATCTGGATAGATCATATCTTCTAGATGCACAAATATAGATGCCGCTTCTTTGTCTTTCACTTCATGATTATTCTATAATTTAATTATTTATTTTTTGTGTGCTAGAAAAAAGTACAACTTTCAGAAATGAGAGCAAGATATAATTACTGCATAGAAAATTTAATACAAAGGAAAATCCTCCATTCCTCTTTGCCTCTCAGAGAGTGCTGCACTGCAAGCACCAAATGGACTCCAACATGGGTAGATAAACACAAATTCACAGAATCACGGAATCACAGAACAGGTCAGGTTGGAAGGGACCACAGTGGGTCATCTGGTCCGACCCCTCTGCTCAGCCTCCCAGGGCACATGTCACAGAATTGCATGCAGACAGCTCTTGAATATCTCTAGAGACAGAGACTACATAACCTCTCTGGGCAATCTGTTCCCATGCTCGGTCACCTGCGCAGTAAAGAAGTTCTTCCTCATATTTAGGTGGAACTTCCTGAGCATCAGCTTCTCCCTATTTCCACTTTTACTATTGTTGGCACCACTGAGCAGAGCGTGGCTCCATCCTCTTGGCAGCCTCCCTTCAGATACTGATAGATGCTGATGGGATCCCCTCTCAGTTGTCTCTTCTCAAGGCTGAACAGGACCAGCTCCCTCAGCCTGTCCTTGTAGGAGAGATGCTCCAGTCCCTTAAACGTCTTTGTTTCCCTCCTCTGGATCCATTCCAGGACCTCCAACCATTTAGCACTGTCCAGTCAGGTTCTATTCTTCTGACTTTGGCAGTAGGCTTGGGGGGGGAAGGGGTTTCGTCGTCTTTATTATACTATTGCATTTGTATTTTCTTTTTTTTTTCTTTTCTAGTAAAGAACTGTTATTCCTATTCCCACATCTTTGCCTGAGAGCCCCCTTAATTTCAAACTTAGAAATAATTCGGAGGGAGGGGGTTTTACATTTTTTCCATTTCAAGGGAGGCTCCTGCCTTCCTTTGGTGGACACCTGTCTTTCAAACCAAGACAAGCACAGAATACCTTGTATGTTTTTAGATAGCAGATGATTGAACCATTTCTCTGCCATTCTCCAATTACCAACGTGAAGAGAAATATATATGTGTGTCTGTGCATATATTTAATCTCTTTATGCTGGACTAAGACAGAGATAATGAGCATGAGAGGACTATTGGTATGAGGAGAACACAGTTCCATATGATGCTGTGGGGCACTGCTTGTCTTATGACCTACATTTTGGAAAGATAAATATACAACATATATTTGGCTATTTACCTTCACAAAGATCTCTTTTCTGCAAGGTCTTTTCTGCATCAGTGGATATGGGATTTTGCATTGCCTAAGAAAACCCCATCTTTCTATCTAAATCTAAGACATTTAAATTCTGTTAGTAATGTTTTAGGTTTTTTAATTACCCTTTTCTTACGAAAAGACACCTCCTTCCCTGCTTCATGGAGATAGAGGGTGTCCCTCACAAAGAGGCTAAATTTCTGTCTGAGGGTCAGTGAAATGTTGTGCTTTACAGCTGAGATAAGCCTTGCATATCTTTGTAAATCATTGTCTATGTTCATCCATGTGTTGAAATGCTAGCTGGGATTTTAAGCTTGTTCAACATGTTAAGGGCCAATTGCAGTTCACATATATGAAAGTCTATTAATTATTCGTATTTGTGACATTGGAATTACAGACAAAACCAGACTAGTAACTCCACAATTCTTTGCAAGCACAAAGGGAAACTCAGTGTTCATCTCAGTGAATACTTATTGATCTAGGCATCATTATTTTATTCAGATAGGATATTTATCTCAACATTCAGATGTTCTACAATAATGGAAACAGAGTTGCAAAAAATAGATAACTTAAAGCATGAACTTAAAAGAGTTTATCAGTTATCATAAATCATGGAACAAGTTGAAAAAAAAATGCAAAAGACAGAAGGAAAAAAAAATTAATATCAGTTTACTTCTGATATCTGGAATGCACGTACCTCCATCTGAACTAGTCACACCAAGAGCCCTTCATAGCTAATAGAGGGAAAGTTGGCCTTTTGAATGTAGCAATTGCTCTGATTTTCTTTAGATATTTACTAATGTGTCTTAGAAATGTATCTTTCTCTCTGCAGGCCGTAAAAGTCTAGACAACCAGCTCAAATATTGGCATTTCCACTGCAAATGTCTCCTTTTGGCCAGAGAAACATTACTCTTGGAGTTTACACTAGCAGTTAGTGATCTAAAATGGTTCAGAGTGTAATGGATAAGAAAGCATCTCTGTGGTCCCTGACCGTTTAGTTCTCCGTGCAGAAGCAAACGAGTAACAACAGCTTTATTGCTGTTGATGTTTTTGTAAGTCACCTTTCCTGGTATAACTGTTAACATGCATTTGGAGTACATTATACCTTTGCCATCATTTTGAACTTTTTCTCGATGCTTGATGTTTATGCTTCATCTAAAGAATTTCAGGCTTGTAAGAGGGTCAGGTTCTCAGCTAGGGTCAGCGAATGCAGTGCATTTTTAAACGCACAGACTCCTATCAGTGTACTTAAGAGCTCCAGTACATCGTTTTGCAATCACGTATCTCAGAAATAATTTATACAATCAATTAAAGAGCATTATCAAGGGATGATTTGACAACTGTTGCCATGCCAACCAATGAAGCAGAAAGCTCCTCAGCGTTTAAAGGCTGCACCTGGTGATAGATATAGCAGATTTTGAGGACTCAGACAGAATCGCAGATGTCCAAAGGTGTGGAGGGAACATGATTTAAAGCTTGATGTTTTTCCATTTTTACTGGCGAAAGGGTGTTGATGGCATGTTGTTCACTTTCTCATTAAAATTCTGTCATTTTTCACAAAGTGTTCTGCATTCAGGGCTGAAAATTGAAGTGAGAATGCACTTTACAGACTGATAAAATATGATAGCAAAATGGATGATGTTCATTTGCAGGCTGAATTAATTAAAAAAAAAAAAGAGTTTGTGTCAGTGCATTTATGAAAAGCCCGTTAATCAAACACAACTTTACCAGCCTTAATGGACACATCTTAAACACTCCTGCATTAATATTTAAAATTCCAGTTAGCAAATGGCTCCTAGTGCATTGAGCTAAAAACTAATTAGAATAGGTCATTACAAGAATAAAACAGTATGAGCTGAAAGTACATTTTCTGTTGGCAACAACAGGTTAGTCATTGGCTGCTCAGTACTGACATTTGTGCTTACATCTTTACCTATGCAGCAGCTCCACTCTTAATCAGAAAATGAATTCTGCAAAAGGAAAATTTCCTCCTGTCCTCCTATGCCATTCACACATTCTCACAGCTACAGGAATTATGGTTGAAACTTCTGGTCCATGTTAGTTTGGAGGCTGGAGCAGCCTCTTTTTCATACCGACATTATTATAGTTATATCTTGGAATAGACAGTTTTGGGTTTGCAGTAGGATTCTGCAGCTCAGGCTGCTGTAACTTCTCTGAGACGATTTCTTATGATGAACTTGTTGTGGTCTTGAAACACAGGGGGACTTACCTTGGTTGAGGTCCTCTGAAATGTGAAGAGACACCAAGGAACAGTTTCTCATGAGAATGGAAAATTGCATAATATCAACTCCTCACTATAAATTTTTTCACATAGAGAGTCCAGAATTATCCTTGTGAAGTATTTCTGGCACACTCCTCTTGACCCTAATGTAATGAAAACTGTTAGAGAA
This sequence comes from Oriolus oriolus, assembly GCA_013400235.1. NCBI lineage: Eukaryota > Metazoa > Chordata > Aves > Passeriformes > Corvidae > Oriolus > Oriolus oriolus. The sequence continues at coordinate 658,224 of VXBT01000635.1, forward strand.
GGTTTTTGTGTCATAGGTAAACCTATTTCTTTGAATAGTTTTGCTATATAAACTGCTAAATCTTGCCTTAAAATTTGTTACACTCAGCTGACTTGATAAAAGAAATAAGTGGCTCTGTAAATTCTTGGTCTTTTTCTACTTTTCTCTCTGATCAAAATCCTATATTGTCTCTATTTCTCCACTCAGTAAAGGCATCCATCTTGCAAAGTTAGCATCCTGCTTCCAAATCCAAACATGTAAAAAATGAGATGAAGATTCATCTAAACATACAAATACAAAACCACATGTGAAATAGAGCTCTCGGGTCCTGAGTTGTCCCCTGCTGTCACAGACGTGTGCATCACCTGCCCCATTGCACAGAGCTGTGGCAGCCTTGTTTTCAGGCTATTTGAGAACCAAACTCCCTTTCTGACTTTAAACAACTCTTAACTTCCCATCTTAATTTATTCACAGCTATGTTGTGAGATAGGCTATTGCATGCATTTTCATGCTCCATCTCCTGCCATCATGGAACCATGCTCCTCGTGTTCTTTGACCTTAAAAACTGACTATGAAAACCTATTGCTTGGTGGAATGCACCTGCAGGATATTCACTTGGAAACAATATCTGGGACTGCAACCCTTAGGACACTGAGAAGAATCCCTTTCTTCTGGGTTTTGTGTTTTCGTTTGGGTTTTTGTTTGGGTTTTTGTTTGCTTGTTTTGGTTTGGGGTTTTTTTTGTTTATTTTTCTTCTAATAGATACAAGTCAGTGTCTATTTTGTGTGTAAAGCTAATGCAAAGCAAATTCACATACAAAAATAGACTATCAAGAAGCAAATGCAGTGTTTACCTCACGTTAGAAGAAATTATGAGGCTGGGACTCTTATGCAAGCCTGTGTACTAACAACATCTCAGTTCTTCTTCTCACAGCCAAATTATCTGAGGACTTGGAGAGGTGAATAAATACTTTTAGGCTGTTTTGAGAATGTTTAAACAGAAGCTGTCAATAAATATTAGATCCTGAAACCATTCATTGTTCTGGTCTTATTCTGGTTCCTGTTTCTGTGAATTACACAGATGCCTGCTTGCCTAAGCTATTCCATTGGCTTCTGTTGTGCCTCTTTTCATGCTGTGACAGAACAAGCCCTGGCCTTTCAGAGACCCCAGAAAAAATCTTTGTTCATGTTTTAATGCATTCATTGAGGTCTCAGATCCTTCCCTGCCTTTGGCAGGATGGATGGCCCACAGTGATATTAACAGATGTGGTATCTTGCTGCAAGTTGAAGATGCAAGTTCGAGAGATGTTCCAAAGGTCTGGGCCAACTGTAAGCAGGTGCACAGAAATTTGGGATGTGGATGCAGGACTAGGTATGTCCTTCCTCTCAGTGGGATTAACTACATCTGCTTGTTGGTTTTACTCCAATGGGCCATCCTCCATGCATAAACAGGGGAGTGGAGGTGTAAAGGCAAATTTGAGGGGCTTTTTTGGCCAGGAATAGTACTACAACTCTCTCCCATCTGCAAGGTCTCAAATCTGCCCCTTAGGTTTAGGCTTCAGTCCCAGGCTTTCCTTAGAGCTACTCTAACATGTGGTTTGGAAACCGCAAAGAGAAAGTTTCCACATGATCTTTGGGCAGCAGAGCCTCGTTTTCCCTTTCTCTTTCTTTGGGAGTTAAAAACCACCCAATATCTCACCAAGAATTCAGCTGCTGTGAGATCTTGTTGGATATTCATGATTTCTGACTTTGTATGAGGATCTGAGCCTTAAAAGCAGGTTCCCAGCTTCCCCAGGCCACGCAGGTCTGTGTAGGGAGGCTGGATATCCTCCTCCCAGTGCAAGGGTCAGGGTGCCCCACGCCCTTTGCAGCCTGCTGAGCCCCCAGAAGTTCAGAGACAACCTTACCAGCACGAGACTGTGGCTTATCTGACTGCCTGTTGTGCATAAGAAGTGAAGCAGCTTGAGTGTTTTAGCATGATTAACTTTGCTAGAAATATTTTCCAATCTTCAGAGTTTGGTCTTTGGAGCTGTTACAGGCTCTGTACGAGTCTTTTCCCTGTTTTAGGCAGAGGAGTTGCCTCAGCCATCTCCCTGGGGTGTAGTGAATGGCTCTCTCAAGGCTGGAAGTATATGTAGGCATCTATACATCCACTTTGCATCTACATCATCTCTTTAAATGGTGTTCACTGGCTTTGTTTCACAGCTTATATGTTTTGTTTATATATACCTTTATTTATCCTTATTTTAAATTCTATTTCTGAACCTCAAATTAACATTCATTTAAAAATTTCAGACCACTCCTGCCTCAGGAGAGGGGTCTGAACAGTGGGCTGCAATCTCAGCTCTTTGTGTTTTCCTAATCCACAGAAAGATGGTTTATCTGCTGCCTGGTGACATGGTTTCAACATTAGAGTTGGAAAAATTCCTCTTCAGCACCCTATGGCTTAAAGTTTATGTGTTCTCCTCTCCAAGGGACAAGGTTAAATTTGTTCTCATACAGGCACAAGAGGGAAATGAAATGTCTGCTCTGTCATGAATGACCGTCCTACCTTCTTCGCTGTTCCAGAGAGACAAAGGGCTGGAAAGCCAGTGCACCACGGTCTTTAAATGTCCCCAGTGATTTTTATGGCATGAATTTGTTGGTGAACATGAGGCATACTATAAGAACTTAGTTCCCTGCTTGTCACTTCCTTAGTGCCTTGCTCCTGACGGCTTCGATGGGCCAAGGAAACAGCCAGATGCTCTGACCTAGCATTTAGGAAATAACCTGCATGCAGATGCCAAGCCCATATGGAGTTTCCGTGCCCGTAGGATCAGCTAGCAGGCCAGCACAACTTCTGGGTCCTAACTTGAAATTTTGGGCTTTCAACTCCTACATATGTCCTGCTTTACCAACTCACATCCCTACTGGCCTAAACCATGAGTGCCACTTGCTGGCAGAAGCAGGCCTGGAGTCATGTGCAAACATTTTCATGTCGTTTGATTTCAGGAATGGGGAAACTAAACATAACATTCCCATTGTAAATCAGCACTTGGGTTTAAAAGATGCATTGACTTCCAATTTTCTCAAGATCTTTCAGCTCATCTGTCTTGTTTTTGCATTATGGTACAGGAAATGCATCCACATGCTCACATCTCAAATCAGAGATGGCAACATCTTACACCATTCCAAGTCTGTCACCATATCTAGCCATACACCAGCATATTCCTTCCTCTCTTTATAAACTGCACTCCCACAAATAAAATTTTTGCCTAGTCCTCAGTTTCAAAAAGGTAGCACTGTGTTTCCCCAGAATAATTGTTCAAGACACACAAAATACTTTGGAGAAAATAATCTAACAAACAGTGTTGTCTGCAGATGTACACACAGAGTCTACTGTTATTTATATTATGTGACAAATTAAGCCAAGTGAAACAATACTAATTATACCAACACCTTCAGTTCTGCTGCCTAGCACAATATGCACAACAGCATATCCCATCTTGGGCTGGGTTTGTATTTAAAAGCAGCATATGAAAGGATTCAATTAATGTTCTTACATCTCATCAGTTTCTGATAATTAATACGAGCTGTAAGGGCTTTATGGATTGCTGGTTGATAATTCAGTAGGCAGCTAAAGTAATAGAGGATATGATGGAAAGACAGCCTCAAAGCTGCCTTGTGGAGTGCACTAAGTGATTGAACCCAAAGAATAATAGGGATGGAAATTGCTGTGTTCATTCACGGATAATATATGACAGAAGTAAGGCAAGCAGCAAGTTAGCAGATGACTCAGCCAAGCATCTATGACTGAACAAAGTGTGATTCTAACCTTCTGTCATTGAAAATATATTTAATGGAAACATTATCATTCTGATATATTGCTTGCTAAGATAAGACATGTTTATAGTACAGTGGCCCTGTGATGTTACTATAGGACTAGATTTTGGCACACTTGCTCTTGCTGAATTGTACTTAGTCCCAACATAAATCTACTCCTCATGGAGCAAGAGACTATTTGAAAAGAGCAAGTGAGCCAGAAGCTGGTCCAAAGTTGGCTGGAGCTAAACATCATCAGACAAATATAAAGAATCCTATTCTTTTTTGATATGAAGGGAGGAAGAACTCTATAAACACTGAGAACCACATTCAAGGTTCTTCCTTTGTAATAACTCTTTCAACCTATAAGTAGAACACTGGACAATATAATTTATTTTTTTAATTAACAAATATGAATGGCCACATGCCTCAGATGCAGATCAAAGAAGCAGGATGCTGAAGGGATGGATTAAAGTTAGCTGCCTTTTCCCTGTGTCTGGGAGAGCTCAGTTTGTAACATTTTTATTGATAGGAGCACTCAGGTGTTCAGCAGCAGAATAGAGCATGAAGTCTAGAGTGTTGCATTAAAGTAAAACTTGCTGAAGGTAGGGGGAGGAGGATAAAAATGAGGCATGATAATCTCTAGAGCACATTATACATGTATGCTGGTCAGGGATGGCTTGCAGCAACTCTGCAGTACTGTGCAGCAGTGCCCTGCCAGCAGAATTCATGCTGAAAACATATGTTCTTCTGCTCAAACCAGCTTTCACTACATCTGGAAACCAAGAGTTAGAGGGGGAGGGAAAAAATAAGGCAGCAGCATATGTAATTCTCTTCTAAGAGAAACCATTCATTTGTTCATGAAAGAAATCTTTCTGCTTTTATCACCAGCAGAAATTCTCACAAAGTTCTTGAATGGATTTTTAAAAGCTTGGTGGGAAAACGAACAAAAAAAAGGTAGTGTGAGGGAATGTAGGTAATGGCAGACATTTATGGCTTTTTTCCTGAAGTAAAGACATGTCTTGATATCAAGAGCAATCTTTATTAACAAAAAGTGGAAAACTTGGCAAAAACATTGTTTAAAATGACTGCAAGACTTGCAAAACCCCCAGAATAACTCTGTTTTGCTGTCAGAAGCCTGGGAAACACAAAACAGATGTTCTGCCCAGCCTCTGTTACTCAGCCAGATCTCTCCTTGCTATGCAGGCAGCTGTACCACATGTCTTTTCTGAGAAAGAAACAGTGCTTTCCTTTGGCACTTCTGCATCTTTCTCACTGACCAGCCAGACACTGTCATCAGATGAAGACAGCTTCTGTCATCCTTCCCGCTACCTAAGTCTGCAGAATCTCCTCGAGACTGTGCAGCTCTGTGCTTTGAAAAACAGAAGCATTGGGTACAACTTTCGGCAAGCCTTGGCTCCTCAGGCGATTGCTGGGGCTGCTGAAGTCAGAAGGCACTACTCACTCCAATGGGTGGTGGCAGCAGAGCTCTCTGTTTGCACCCTGAACAATGCACACATTATTAGAGCTAATGGCAGCTACGCGTACACGTAATAATATAGCCTTGAGACCACAGCCTGGGAATTCCACACGAGCAGATTTGGGGTTTTTTGTTCATGGGAGAAAGTATGGTGAGTAAGAGGAAAATCACTTGAGCAGAGACTGAGCTCTCCCTGCTGGGTTGCTTAAGAAGGGAGGGGTGAGATCAGGGACTTCTGTCTCCAAATGACATTTGCGAGAATTTTAAGACATTATGTTGAACTCTGGATCCTCCATTTCAGAACATCATAGAATCATAGAATTTTTGGGGTTAGAAGGGGGCCTTGAAGATCATCTAGTTTTCACCTGCTGTGGGCAGGGACACCCTCAGCTAGACCAGGTTGCTCAGAGTCCCATCCAACCTGGCCTTGAACACCTCCAGGAATGTGGCAACCACAACTTCCCTGAGCAACCTGTTCCAGTGCCTCACCGCCCTCACAGTAAAGAACTATTTCCTAACATCTAATCTAAACCTAGTCTCTTTCAATTTGAATCCATTCCCCCTTGCCCTGTCCTGTCACTAAATGCTCTTGTAAATATGTCCTGTCCTGTCACTAAATGCTCTTGTAAATAGTCTCTCTTCATCTTTCTGTAAGGCACTGGAGGGCCAAAATTGGGTCACCCTGAAGCCTTATCTTTTCCAGGCTGAACAATCCCAATTCTCTCAGCCTTTCCTCATAGGAGAGGTGCTCCATCCCTCTGATCATCTTGGTGGCCCTCACCTGGACTCGCTCCCACAGGTGGATGTCCTTCCTGTGCTGGGGACCCCAGAGCTGGATGCAGCACTGCAGGTGGGGTCTCACCAGAGCAGAGCCGAGGGGCAGAATCCCCTCCCTGGCCCTGCTGCTCATGCTGTTTTGGATGCAGCCCAGGACACGTTTGCCTTTCTGGGGTGCCAGTGCACTTTGCTGGGTCATATCCAGCCTCTCACCCAGCAGCACCCCCAAGTCTTTCTCGGCAGGGCTGCTCTGGATCTGTTCATCTCCAGCCTGTGTTGATAACGGATGTTGTTCCAACAGCACCATGCACTCGGTCCTGTTAAACTGCACGAGGCATTTGGCTGCTGCCCCACCCTGAAGGCACATGATGCCTCCAGCTCAATATTTCAGGATGTTCAGCTTTCTCTGGCAGGATGATGGGGTCACAAATCTGCATAGGCAGAAATGAATGTTTCGCCCAGGATTCATCGCCTCCTCTCCTCAGTCCTCTAACAAATGATTGGTGGTGGTTGGACTCCTCATCCCTACCTTCCATGTGAAAGTGCTTGTTTAAGCGTCTTGCTCTTGGCAAGTTGCGTCTGTGAATCCCCAGTGCTCTTCAACATCTGGGATTCAGCATCCACTCTCTCTGGGGACACTTCCTTGGAAAAACACATGGTTATTTCATGTAGGCAGATTGCTGCCTCACATCTGGATATCTGTGGGTACTCTTCCCAGCCATAAACCTTGGTCAGAGGAGGGAAGTTTCAGAATCTAACCCTAAAATCTATGAAGAATAGTCTGATTCTCTAAAATTACCTGAATATTAATGTAGTTTATAAATTATTCTGCAAAGAAAGGGATGAGGAAGAGAGAAGCTCTTGCATTACATACCCTCAGCTCCTAAATTCACCAGGAGGTAGAGGGATTTAGACCTCTGGCAGTCTCTTAAAATGATTAAGGAAGTAAAGGAGGCTCACTTTGTAGTGGAAGGGGAGCCTTCTAGAGAGGATCACATTAACAAGACAGTCTTACAAGGTCTTATTAGCAGAATCATACTAAAATAGATTTGGGAGTAGTGAGGTATTTTAACTATATGAAAGGGAAATAATATAGCAGAAGAGAGAGATTCTGTCACTCCTTGAAAGACAATTTTTGATAAAGAGGAAACAGTACAATCTTTTTCTATTTTGATCCTTGTGAAAAGATGGCTGGGGGTAAAATCAGAGGAAACTGAGAAGTTATATTCACATCCTAACAGGAGTTACAATGGTACAGAAATCATAGGTTAACATAAGGTCGCTGCACCCTGGATGGAATGCAGTTGGCATGCTCCACAATGATTCTGCCCACACAATCTGCAACCAGAACCACCTGCTAAGGGGGGGGGAACGGAGGGTGGAGCAACTGGAGACACCACAGCCAGGCTCTGTAGAAATCTTTGCAGGGAGGGGAGCTCAGTGGTAGCTTGCTGCTGAGAAACTGCACAGCACCTGTCAACCAAGGGAGAAAGGAGAAGATGCCTTACTTCTGAGCCAACAACTGTACTGAAATCACTGTCCTTGGAGAAACTTGGTTCGTTATAACCTAATTATTATAACCTAATGTTAACTCACGCCTCCATCGCAAAGTCACCCATATCCAAGGTACAACCACCCCTCACTGGGCCTGTGCTCTATATTTTATTGACTATATCTTTAAGAGTTAAATGAGAGACTTACACCAATCAGTAACAAAGATATTTATGACTAAAGTCACTCAAGCTCCACCTAAACATAAAGAAATAGTATAAAAGTAAGTCAAGAATGGGGAAAAAATTAGGGAAGACTCCATCATAACTGCCGGGATCAGCTGATGTGCTGAACCTGCCTTCTCTCCCCTAGGGGTACGGATGCCTGTTGGGTAAGGACCCTACTCTGTGCAAGCTGAATACTTTTATTGAGGATTAGAGCTTGTCTATGTATCACTTTGAACACATTTTTGTGTCACTGTTATACCGAGAATGGCAATAAACTACATGATCCAGATTCCAGTCTGGGGAGCATCGAGCCCCGTTTATTAATTAAAGACCGCTTATATATCTTCATTCGCAAAGATGAAAGGAGGCCACTGGTTCTTTTACCAGCCACCCCTTAAAATGATTGGTGGAAGCTATACAACTCTCATTTGAAAATATTTACTTCAGAATACCAAACAACTCTGAACAACAGACCCCAGGTGCACAGATAAAGAATTAGCTTACAAAACTGTCTTTGCTGTTTTCATCTAGTCTGCATTTGAAAGCAATGCTCTCACAGATTATTGAGAAAAAGCTAAACAATTTCTCTGCTTCTAGCTTTTTAGCATCCACATTTTAGCAGTCAGATACTATTACCAGCAATCCTCGAACCTTAACCTGTCACAATTTTATATTAATAAATAATGTTATTCTGTAAACTGTTGGCATGAGTCCTTCAGAGACGCTGGCAGTCACCAGCAGCAGAGAACACACTCAAACAAAGTGGAAGATCCACTGATGGGTCATAAAGTGGGAAACCACCTGCTGAGGGGTGTCCCTCATGCTGTTGGTGTATTTCCCTGAATAAGTCAGTGGAACTGTCCTATCCAGCAGGACTGTTCAGCAAAGGGTCCCCATAACAGGACGCTCACACACTGCTCGGGCACAGACAAATTGATCACTAAGGGTTGAGGAAATCTCCCCACATTAAGGGTGAAGAAAATCTCCCCTATTCACGTGACAATAGAGAAGGTGGTGTTGAGAATATAAAGGTAAAACACAATTTGTATGAAAGTGAACATGAAATGACAAAGCTTAAGATCTTCATAAAGAGAATGGAAAGAATGAAATGTAAGATAGTAAACTTCAGTATCTCCCAAGGATTGATAGGCAAAGTCTTGTGGAAGGAAAAGATGACAACTGGCAACTTCTCAAAGAATCAGAGGAAGAAATCATCTGTAAAAAGATACAAATTCAGCAAAATCATGAGCTCTTCACTGATCTCAGGCCCAAGAGGAAATGTAGGAAATAAACAGTAGGTGAGATTACTAAAGGTGGGTATAAAAGAAAAAGCATGTAAGAACAGACACATCAAGGACAAGAGGAAATCACTATACTTTTCTAGCAAGGAAGAGACTGGTGAAGTGGGAAACGTAGAGATAAAGGTCATAGTGTTTAATGACTTTTTTTTCATCTATCATCCCTATAGCAGTGATCAGGTGGTTAATGTCATTAATTCCAAGGACAAAAGGAAAGAGCAAACCAGAGTGGAATTAGGTAGGCTCACCTTTACAACTGGCTGAGCTGCCTTGTCTGACACAAGAATATCTCTGACTTGTCAGCAGTTATCACTGAGGCCTTGCAAGAAGCAGCTGGGTTACCAAGAGCCTGGAAAAGGTCAGAGGAAAGGAAGGGACAATGAAAAGACAGAGAAAGCAGAGTCAGAGGATCATGGAGATATCAGCTTAAATGTATTCTCTGAAAAATACTTCACAAATAAGCAAACAAACTTCTTGGGAGGAACTGAAAAGTGAAAAGGTTAATATCCAGCTTGGATCTACCAGGTAGAAATCATTTGAAACAAGAGGAGAAGCACTGGATAGCAGCTATCTTTGCTTTAATCAGGTTTTGGCAGTTTTACATCACAAGTTTCACAAGAAAGCAATCTAGTCTATGTGCTGTTTGCAAGCTGTTCTGGTACCTGTACCTGCAGGTGAGTGGGAAAGGTTTGCTCTCTAAGTGAATGGATGCCTTGGACAGGATGATGTGGGATGCTGGAGTCAGTTTTGCCCAGTGCTATCACTGTCTGGATGATGGGAAAGGAGACTTGCTAGATAACTCAGCGGATTATACTGCTGGGAGGAGCTGCAAGTACATTGCAGGAGTGCTTTAGAATTCAAAGTGCCCTTGGGAAACCAGTGAAATGGCCTGGAAAACACACAAGATGAATTTCCACGGTGAAAATGCAAGGTGCTGCACTTTGACAGGATTGATCACAAATCTGAGGTTGGTGAGAACAAAATTAAACAAAGCTGTGTCATGAAAAAGGCAAACATTGTGTGAGGTGTATAAAAAGCTGAGCTGAAGAGAGATACTTAGAGAAATACTACATATTTTTTCCTCAGCAGTGGGTGTAATTTGAGATGTATGTGGACAAATTTGAGAATGTCCAAAGGAAAGCAACAAGAGGTCTAAAAAAGCATGACCTTGGAGGAAATAGTGAAGGAATTACCTTGGTGTGGTCTCAAGAAAAACAGAGGGGGGAGGGGATGGTAACAGCTTTTTAGTACATAAAGGCTGCTGTGAGGAGGAAAGGCGTAACCTGCCCTCTGCATCTGCAGGGGATAGGTCAAGAAGCACTGGAGTTCAGCTGCTGCAAAGGAAGTGTATAAAAATTTTCTGAGGCATTAGGGAAAACTTTCTAATGGTACAATTAGGGAAGCACTAGAATAGATTGCCTGGGGAAGAAGTGGAGCCTCCATCACTGGCGGTCTCAACAATTTAGGCTAACATCTGTCAGGAACAACACACATATAACCAAACTGGCTGGGGGCCAGGGAAGTGACTACATGACCTCCTGAAGTCCCTTCCAGACCTGTTTTTCTCTGGTTCTAATCATTCGGGAGCCTCCCTCCCTGGCAGAGCTCTGTACTTTTGGAATGAACCATTTGACATGCTGCTTGATTACTACCCTAGCTCCTTTGCATTCCTCTGTATTAAGCTGTGGGCTTGTGGATAATTCCTAGCTTATCTGAGAAAGAAGCAATGTTTCACTTCAAGTTCCTCCAGCAAATGTTAGGGATGCCTCTTCAGTCACATTGTGTTTCCACGTTTTCAGCAGTTTAAATTTAGGCACCCCCCAGGACAGCCCCAGATCCTAAACCCAGTGGCATGAGAGGAAAGCTGGAACCTAAAGGAAGGAGTAAAGAGAAGAGCTACAGCTTGGTGGGCTGCTGTGCACCACGCAGGGAGTGAGGCAGGCTGAGCTCTTACAGCCTTCCTCTCCCTCCCCTGCAGACAGAAATCTGTAATTTATCACTGACAAGAGGGAGCTGAAGGATCAAGACACAGACCTGCCTTGTCTCCCTAGCTCACCCAGAGATGCCAGATGCTCAGAGATGCCACTTAGGCAGTGGTTACCTGGCAGTACCTGAGCACAGCCTGTATCACTGAGACCTTCACAGTTGGATCTGTACCCTGCTTGGTTCTCCAGACGTGGGGAAATACTACCAAGAGAATCTACTGAACAAAAACCAAAGTGTAGGAATAGAGAAAAAGAATTTTTATATTGACCCTATATCTTGTGTCACCCCAAATTTGTTTTACCAGACTTTCCAGTATCCTCGTAAGACTTACCAAACAGCAACAGCATTCTCAGAAATAATCATCTTTTAAAGTGCTTCGAAAATACCTGACCTAAGAGAAAAGAGAGCTGTTAAGTGGACCATTTACCTTAATGTGATATTTTTAGCTGTGATGAAAGTACTCTGTCGAGGTGGACAGGGTCAGAAGCAGGTCTCCATCAGCACTCCTCCCTGTGATATGGAATGAGCATGCTTGTTCTGATCTCTTCCCCAGAAACCTCAGCACTGGGTTTGCCTTGCATTTCATCTGGTGTTGGCTGTATCACAGAAACACCTGCAGCCAGAGACAGTAGAGAGAAGGACTTCAGTGTTCAAAGCTTGCATCTAAAGGGAGGAAGGAGTGATGTTCACATATACATGAAGGAAGCATAACTCAGACATCTTCGGAGAGCCGTGGCTTCAGTGAAGCCAATAAACCCAGGGGGAAAGAGAATGGGTGGCTGACAATGATGTCCCCCAAATGCTGTCAAACTGAACCCCTCTCCTAGGATTTTACTTTTCCACTATGTGTCTGTCCTCCTTTCATGTCAGCTGACACAGTTTGCCCTCAGTCAGTTCTTGTGGTAGCTCCAAAATCCTCATTCTTTATTCCTCATTCATCTTACCCCTCATAGCCTCTGTTTGCAGCAAGCATTCACAGTTACCAGCTCACTGAAGGAAAAACTTGAGCTTTCTGAATTTCTTAGTGTCCTCAGAACACAAAACTCCAAAGTAATGTCATCTGACTCCTCAGGCAAGCACTTTGGTTGAGAGAGAGACTGTGATAAATCACATTTAAATGCAAGAAGATATCGCCGTTCATGGTTGGCTCCAAACTGGCTTGGAGGTCAGTGGCATCTGACTCCTACACCAGCAGAGCTTTAATTTGTGTAAGAGATAAGCGAATAGGTCAGAACACAGTCCTGGGCAACTAGCTTTAGGTGGCTCTGCTTGAGCAGGGGGGCTGGACCCAGTGACCTCCAGATCAGCCTCAACTATAACGTGATTCTTTCTGTGTGATTCTGTGTCTCCTTTAATTCCTGAGCCTGCATCTCCTGAAAAAGCCCATTTCTTTCTTGGCTAGTGTTTCAAGTGTTGCTTTCCAACCTTGTGCATTAGATAGGTCAAATAACAAACAACTGACTGCAAACCCCAGTAAAATCATAAGTTCTATGATGAGCAGCTGAGGGAACTGAGGTTGTTTAGCCTGGGTATAAAGAAGGCTCAGGGGAGACCTTACTGCTCTGTAGAACTACCTGAAAGGAGGTTGTGGCAAGGTGGGGATCAGTCTCTTCTCCCAGGTCACTGCTGACAGAACAAGAGGACACGGCCTCAACCTGCACCAAGGTGGTTTCAGGTTGCACATAAGGAAGAATTTCTCCATGGAAGGGGTTCTTAAGCATTGGAATGATTTTCTCAGGTAGGTGGTGGAGTCACCGCCCCTGGAGGTGCTCCAGAATCAACTGGATGTGTCACTTTGTGCTATGGTTTAGTTGACAAGGTGGTGTTTGGTCAAAGGTTGGTCTTTTAAAACCTAATGGTACTGTGATTCTGTGAAAATTGTGCAGCCCCTGTACCAGGCTTGCTTGGTTCGCCTCCTGAGGCTGCTACATGTAACTGCTTAGTCAACTTTGTGATTTTGCCGAACACTAGCCCTGCTCCACACCCATGTAAGCACACCAATTTCTTAATAAGAAAACACATTTGAGGAAATATAGAGCATTTAGAAGAGTAGACCTTTCAACTGCAGAGTGTTTTCAGACTTGGTGACAGCAAAGCTGCTAGTCTTGCTGCCATCCCACACACGCAGCTATGCATTGCAAAGGCAAGAAGCAGTCACACAGAAAATGGTGTCTGTGCCTTACTCAAAACCTGCTGTTCTCCTGGTGCCATCGATGCTTTATTTAGGTCACTTTATAAAAAGGACAAATTAAGCTTCAGGGCAGAATTGTATCCTTTGACTCTGTAGGCAGAATCTGTTCTCCTGCTGGAGTAAATGGTGATGGCTTTAGTTTGTCGAAGATAACAGAGATCTTGTTATAATACACTTGAGTATATTCCAGTGGAAAGCAGGACTTGATCTTTTAATAGAAACAACTAATCAAAAGTCTTCACACTGTTTCCTCAAGTTTCACTAGCTGAAAAAAAAAGTCCAACAAAACAAAACATGAGCAGGAATAATTTTTTCCCCCTCATTCCACTGGTCTGCCCCCTAGGATCTCTACTAGGTTACATTGATTCCTCAATAAAGAAAGACTTTCATTTGCACTAAGGCCTTTTTCAGAAGGAATCTGCTGCAGAATTAAGCCTAATAGCACAAAATGCTTTCAGTAGCAAAAATTCCCCAGGGTGAAGCAGTTTGATAGAAACTTGACCAGCCAATATATAGCTGAAGTTATGTCTAATTCTACCTATACAACACCAGTTAATTGAATTATACAAATACAGCTATCCCTTTTCTCCCCTTATTTTGTTGCTTTGTTCATCTTTGCAGTTTAATCACACTTTTAAGGAATTTTATGTCCCTGTTTTTTCTTTACACATTGAAATGTATAGCTCTACTTGCCAAAATAAATGATATATCACATCCTATGCAGCTGAAATACTTGTCCTGTACCCATCACAGAAAGTCTGTGTGACTTTCTGTTCTTCAAAATATTGTCTGGAAATTTTGTAAAAAACATCATCCATATTAACAGAATTTCTTAAACCACACCTGCAGGAGCTCAAGGAAGATCCTAATGATGCTGGTAAAGAACACCCTACCAAACAAGAACAAAACCTTGTGATTTGGTGGACTATTTAGACACATGTTTAGTGTGAGAACTTGCTGTGAGAGCAGCCCATTTCCATGGATTGACCACATCCTCCATGACCTTGCCCAATGCCTACCTGATGCCTCTTCCCTTTCTCCTCAGATGTCATCAGTGGTACCAGCTGCCTTCTCACCAGCAAATGTGAACAGTAGAAACAATTTCTTTCATAGCTTAGGTACTGCTTAAAGCATGGTTTGTTTTGCCAGAATGCAAGAAAGTACATTTTACTTTAGGTGTTGCTGTTAAATCTATGGAAAAGAAAGCTATCAGACCAGATTTTGTGTCTGTGCTCCTTCCCTTGCCCAAGGGCAGCAGTAGGAGATTTTGGGATCACCTGTCCTCTTCTCAGGTGATATTTGTAGGCATATCCTTGCATCCATAGGGCAGTAAAGATATTTTTTATAATGTACAAGTTAATGGCCCTACCGAAGATAAAGCTACAGTGAATTGTCCAACAAACATTTGTGTAAATGGAAAGTTACCTTTGTGATTTTTTTTTTTTATAATGAATAGTAAGTAACCAAACCTTGAATCTACCTGTAGGAGAAAGTTGGTTTTCTTCTGAATCTCATTTGAACAACGGCTTTAAGCTACAGGAACAGTAAGTGACTGCATCACATCTTACCAAAACAACATGGGTTGTCATTTTCAGATGACCCCAATTTCAAAAGTGCAGCTGATTTATACTCTTAAAAGAGTTTAAAAATATAAATATCTAAAACAGAACCAAAACATTCTTGAATTGTTAATTTTATTTTTAACGAAGGTGGCCAGAAATTCGGTTTGGCCAATTGCTTTGCAGTAAATGTTTGATATTTTAAAATATTTTTGGCTTCAGTTCAAATGGGACAAAAAACTTATGGATAGCATATGAAGATGAAAGAGAAAATTAACATGGAGACATTGATACGTGCATACAATCATGTGTGCTTGTTTCAGTATTTGCTGCTATCCCAATGTGAATTCAGAAGAACGAGATAACTTATCCTCAGAGGCATGTATAAGAGAAAGATGAAAACCCTTCTGATTTTTATTGTGCATTGTGTCTGTCATTCACAGTCCTCCCTTTTTCAGAAGGACATTTTTAATGCTAGAGCTTCCTTTAGTGAACTCCAGTTAAATATCTCCTCTTAACCACTCTAAGTTATTTGGAGGGGGATTTTTTCTTAATCTTGAAATGAAGGAATTTACTTGCCTTTGAGAAACATATCCTAGATTTTTCACAGTAACACCCTTTTTTTTCACTCAGTCTGGATCTGTGTCCTATGAGTGGGCTCTAGCAAGCCTGAGAGCAGATAGCTGCTTTTCTAACATGTCAGCAGCATATGTACATGTCAATCCATGTTACACAGGAAATAAGCTAACATCACCATTTTAGTGAGGAGTTCCTGTAATTTTCAGTTTCCATATTAATAGGAAAAATAAGACTCATTGGGAAGTTTATGGCCTGAAGAGTGACAAATACTTGCAATGCACACAGACATGGTTCCCAGATAGTATTTACTGCAGTACAGCTCTCCAGCCCACATGGCTTGCATCAGGAAAAGCAGGCTGGGGGCTAGCACTTGGTACAAGGAGGGAAAAATGACTGGAAAAAAAAGGGTTGAAAGCCTTCCCGAGCAGTCTGCTGAGTGAAAACCTCTGCCTTGTACTGAGGAAGAATTTCCAAGTGGATGCTATCCAAGAATGATTTGATTCCCCAGAGAGGTCTGTACCCTGGTTTCAAGGCACGAGCAGCGTCCATGCCTGCTAACAGCTGTCCCTTTGCCTGGCTCCATCTGTGAGCACTCTGGAGCCCACTCCTGTGCTCCTGCCACACTTGGCAGCTCCTCCCTTGCTTCACCATGGCACAGTGGACTGCAGAATCTCGTCCCATCTACTCCCAGGCCCACCTAAAAATCTGCATGGCATCATCCTGACACCAGTTTGCAGTGCAGGAGCTTGTTCACTGCCTTAAGCCTCAAGAAGTTTCTTTAGCCTCAAGAAGAGATGACTGAGAGGAGACCTCATCAATGTCTATCAGTCTCTGAAGGGAGGGTGTCAAGAGGATGGAGGAGGCTCTTCTCAGTGGTGCCGAGCAATAGGACAAGAGGCAATGGGCGGAAACTGCTGCACAGGAAGTTCCACCTGAACACGAGGAAGAACTTTTTTACTGTGTGGGTGCACTGGAACAGACAAGCAAGGACCCATTCCTCTGAATACTTTTATGCTATTCCTACCAAATCAAAAGTCTCTTCCAAAAATAGCTAGCCAGCAATATTTTGTCTTGAATGCCTGAAAACTAGAAGTCAACTGCTAGAAAGAAACCCTATTGCTTTCCACAGTACCCGTGGCCAAAATGAAGACAGGTCAGTGTAACCAGAGGTAGCCATCTGACAATTCATCTTACCTGAGGTTATCCAGGGTATGATACATGGCTGAAATATACTCTGAGGGACGTATACGGGGTTTCAGCTCACAGTAACATTGCCTTAGCTGTTCATAGAGAGGGGAGAGCAGCAAGTGGCTGCATTTGTGCTGAAGTATACCTGATGTTTTCACATCTCTCTTTTCTGGGCAGCTCTGAGGCATCTCAGGAGGAATTTACCAGAGGTCTAACATCATACGAAATTATCACAAGTCTAGTTCTTGTAGAGGAGGATTCTTCTGAAAGAGTCTGTGATTCTTTCCCTCAATGCTTCCCAGGAACACTGGCTGCTCACAGAGCTGCAATGAAGGCGAGAACAGAGCCACTGAGAACATCCTAGATATTCTCTGTCTTACATTAAAGCACATATGTATTGTCAGTTTATATTTATGTATTTCATAACATAAGTGCATGTGTTTCATTACAGTGCGGAGTATAATTTTAAGATACTAAGGGGAGTACACCCAGCACAAGTCAGAACCCTGCAGACATGCCACAACAGTGTAGAACTTCATCTCCTGAGCCTGGGAGACCTGTGGGTTCAAGTGAGCAGGAGTTGGGGGACAGGTGTTCCCATCAGGAGAAAGTCACCATCACTCTCTGGACCCATCAGGAGAAACACTGTCGAGGCCTCCAGAGTCATGCAAGAGTCTTCACTTAGTGTCCATTTCCTGCATTTCAAAGAGTAATTATATTTACAAAATAACAGATTTTCTTTCTCTCCATTTTTCTCCAAAACTCCTTAGCTGTGCTCTCTTTCTGGCTCACATTTTAAATGTGCTTTGGCAGCAAGAGCCTCAGCTTCTTTAATTTATTACCTCTGTTTATGGAATATGGATATTGGGCCAACTTTATTTCTTACATTAAGTGAATCAGTGCAAATGCAATCACTTTTGGATATCCACTGTATGAAATAAGCATATTTAGATGATCAAATAAGTGTTCCCATATGCATGTTGGCTGGTATTTCATGCTGGTATAGCATTCTTATTTTTCTTATGTGGTGTCCTTTGTCTTCTTTCCTTCCTTTTTTGACTGTGTTTGGTCAGTTATTCAGGAAAAAAAAATTACTTGTACCTTAAAAGAAATACTGTCTATTCAGCATATGGCATTTATAGATCTTTGGAAATTCTTTAGGGAGGCGTGCTTCAGATTAGTGGTCTCTCTCCTTCAGGGATGGTTTTAATTTGTTAGCACTTTAGATCTGTAGTCTTGAGGTAGCTCCATTTTCAGTCAATAAAATGGTTAGTGAAATGAGGGTAAAATATTATAATTGTGTTCTTCAAATCAGATTTTTATGTGGGTTTTTTTCCTCCTGGTATGTAAATCTGTCATTCTGAGAGGAATTTTTCCTGTTTTCTTTTAATCTTTGGTTCATGTGCCAAGAATGATGATTTTAAACATGAATTACCACAGTGACTCAAAGTCAAACTGCTGGTAGGCTGTTACCCTGGGAGGGGAAGGGAGCCAAAAGCAGCCCAGCTTTGACTCCAGCTTTGACTGAGGTCTGCCACCCTGTCTATGGCCCTCACCTCTGCTCACAGCACATTGCCTCATTGGGACCCCAGGTGCAAAGTGCCAAACCACTCCTGAGGAAAGCCAGCCAGATTAGGAAAGGCAAAGATGTACTTGAACCTCAAGGGCTGCTGGCTGCTGGCTTCCTGCAAAGCAACAGCTCTGCTGGAGCCAGTCTGGCTGGTCCATCCACCCACCTTTATCCATCAGTGATATACAGCCAAAGCCCTCAGCTGTGGTGCTTTGTGAAAGGGATGAAGGGACGTACAAATGACGCACAAACCCGGGCCAAGAGCAGCTGGCTGTGGCAGCACCACCATGGAAAGAAGAAGGAGTGTGCAAAAGGTCTCTAATCTGCCATGGCTGCAAGTTAAAGTCTGTCCAGCAGAATCTTTTGAAAATGGCATTGCCTGTGTGGAGCACATGAGAAGGGCAGTGCAGGATGATGCTGTGGTTTGCTGCAGTAACCAGGGAAACAGGTGGCCTCAGGACCTTGGAACTCATCCAGTCCATCCCAGTCCCAAGGCAGAATCCATATCTAGCCAGTCACGCAGACATTTGTACAGCCTGACCATAATAACTCTGTCATCACAGGGATTTCAAACCCTCCCAGGTAGTCCTTGCTGGGGCTCCAACATCCTTTCCAGGAAAAAGTTTTTCCCAATTGCAACCTAAAGCATTGCTACAACTTCGGCTCATCGTTTTCTTTGCCTTTGCTCGTGGACATGGAGAACAGATTATTCTCTTTGTTCTGCAGCACCTTTTTACACACTACAACCAAGTTTTCCCATTAGTTTTTCCTTCACTCACTCTGAAATACATGGGCATTGCCAGTGGTTGCCTTCCTTAGCCCTTACTTCCTTGCTGTGGACTGGGCCTCTGTGTGAAGTGCAGCCTGCACGACAGAGAGACAACACACAGCTTGTGGGACAAACCATAGTGCAAATACGTGGATGACCAAAGAGGCCACTGAAAGACAATCTAAGAAGCTGTGGGTGTGCAACATGCCAGAACTGTTTCTGTCACAGTCTTTGTGTGTGTGCCTGGATGGTGTGGGCCTGGGTTTTTTGATTATACAAGGGGTGAATTAATTTCTGTCACTCTTTTAGATTTTCAAATGGATATGCATTTGTTTCCCACCTGTAAAGTATTCACCTAAATAAAACTGAGCATCCTATTTTGCATCAGGCACTAGATTCAGTGGTGAATTGCTTTGCAACTTGGCTGTTGTGATTTAGAAATGAACAAACCCTCTCAAAGTGCCCAGGCCCCACTGGGAATGGTTGGCAGAAAACCAGCCTCAGAGGACACACAGAGGAAGTTGCTCGTCTCTACTGGCACCACCCCACAGGTAATCAAGGATGCATCCCAGAGCTGGAGCTTGTGATTTGGGTCTGAGCCTGCTGCAAGAGAATGAATTGCAAAATATCGGATGTTTCACACAAGCAAAGTCAAAAGCACCATGCTGAGTAAATTATAAACATGCTTAAAAACACAACAGTGAGCAAAAGCAAAAACACAAACTCAAACAGTTTCCCCTCTTGAAAACCTATAGTGATTGTGCACTCTTTACGAAAGTGAAGCTATGATTTTGCCTAAGAAAAAAGGCTTCTGTTTGAAGTTAAAACAATTAGCTTTATTATTTAGGAAAAAAAAAATAAAAACCAATCCCAAAACTGGAGAGATGTGCAGCTGAATAGCATTTCATAACATATAGGAAGTTTCTCCATTACACTTGACAGGAACAGAATACACTGGAATCAAAGGGATATGTTAACAACTCAGCATATCTACCCCTTTGGAACTAGTATTAGTCTATCATATCACTAAAAAATAATAAATCTTTGTAAAAGGCAGCAGTTGCTTTCATACTCTGGCAGCAAAACCCATCTGGCACTATTGGAAAAGTGAAAAAGGCAACATAGTCTAAATTACATTGTTAAAACACCTACAGCCTAGTTCATTTTCATATGCTGCCCATATGTAAGCCCTGAGCAATAGACAGCCACTTAAAAACTCCCTTGTTCTCTCTGTGAGCGTGTGCGTGTGTGTGTGTGTGTGTGTGTGTGTGTGTGAGGAGGCGGCGGGGGATACAAGAGAGAGACAGACAAGGTGAACGTGGAGACCTGTGGTTTTATTCTGCTGTTTTGAAGTGGAAAATATTGCAAACCCTAACTGGCATGAAAATAATTACACTGGATAAATAAATGAATCAATATAATAGCAGGTTTTCACATATAAAAATTCCTGAAAAGTTTTTAGCTTTATCAACCCCCTTCCACACCCACCAGAGCATATGGCCCACTGTTTGTGCAAATCAGCCGTCTTTGCTTAAAGTGGATGTTTCTATTAACACTGTGACTAATTACAGAAAACAAACATGTGTAAGTATGATCTCTGCTAACTGCCTCTGTCAACCCATCTTTTTCTTCTTGCTATTCAGTCAAAGGGATTAAGATTGCTTGCAAAAGTACAGTAGACCTCCACTTAGCCTGTTAACTGGCATGAATAAACAAAGCCCATCAACCACAACTGACGTCAGGCTTCAAAAAATGTTTTTTACATTAGTTTAAAAAACCCCACAAATACATAAAAAGTGAAAAAATTTCAGAGAACGTTAAAACACCGAATGTAAACAGCTTGAATGTGGGACATAAGGAGCTGCTTTGGGAGGGGTATTGAGAGCACAGCTATACAAACCATGGTGCACGAGCTCACATGGGTGGCAGAGGTTTTGTGCTGAGGGCAACCAGTGCAAGGCTGGACATACGTGCACACAGAAGGAGCATCCAGAGAAACTTTAATGTCAGTCTTTCTTGTGGTTTTCTCCCATCCAGAAATAAAAACAACAAAAACAACAACAAAAAGACTTAAAGCATCAATTTGATCTTTGTAAGATACAAAGAGGAAAAGATGCAAGTAGAGTTTTCTTCCAAGTGCTCTACAAAAGCTGCTACAACAGCATCACAGAGTGGGGGACAGGAACCTACATGGCTCCTTGTCTTGTTGCCTGCTTGGAAGTGGAGGAGAGTGGAGAGACCCAGGCTGCTTCAGAGCATGTCTTCCTTATCAGAGTAGAAATATAGGGGAAAAAAGCATCTTTATGGTGCAGCTTGAATGTGTGTGCTCTCCCCAGCCCCTGTGTCTGGGCTGGTTGTGGCCCTGCAGAAGCTGTTGGGCTCTGAGCAGCCACAGCCAGTGGTAAAACCAGGTCTCAGCACACTTTGTTCTCACACACACTGGCTGCCCCTGAGAGGAGCCAGCTCTACGGGATGGAGAGAGAACTCGTAACCATCTTTACACAGCCATGCTGCCTGTCTGACATGAGCTGTGGGACAGGGTCTCAGTGCATTTTACCTCAAGTTGTACATAATGTAAAAACAAATTACATGCTAGAAAATTGCACAAGTCTACATCTGCTGCTTTTTCCGAGCTCAGAGTATGGTTGGGAGCCAATTCCCTGTCATTTCTCATCTCTTGCACTTTACACAGGGTGTTTCCTTTATAAAACAACTTGCCTTTGGGTTTAATGATTTCTAAGGAAACATAACTCTGTCAGTGTGCTGCAGTGTTTAATTCCTCCTTTGCTGTTAGTGCCTGCCTGGTGCAGCCCAGGGACGCCAGTGTGCTCACTGAACTGTGCATGCACTTCGTGTGCTCTTGGGCTCATGCCCATGCCTAGAAGCTGGTGTTTGATCTAGACTGAACAAGATGGCCTTAGCCTTCAAAGCCAGCATGTTTACATTCCTCTGCTCTATCTTGCCTCTTTTTTTCAAGTACCCTCAAGATAGGTGTCCTGCTGTTAGAATAAATACTTACCTTTTGCACTGCCCTTTCCTCTGGTGGCCTCAACATGCTTTTGCAGAGGTGGAAGCACTCTTAACTCCTTTTTATCATAAAAAAATGGCAGCACAGTGCTCAGACCTGCAGGACAAAGCAAGGTCAGAAACAGCAAGGAAAAAACACAGGTGTCCTTTCACCAAGCCCAACGCAGCCCAGCCTGGTTCAGAGCCACTTAGTGCACATTAGTACCTTGGCTTTCCTTCCTCAGTGGCTCCTTCTCCCTCCCAAACCAAGCTTCCTGGTGCAGTGGGCTGGGGGAGGCAGAAAACAGGGACAGCAGAGCAAGGGGTGTGCAGAAATGAAGTCCTTGACTATTCAACCCTTAGCTGTTCGCTGTGGTGCTATGTGGGTTGAAGCAACCAGGGCAGATGTGCTGATCTGGAAGTGACTGGGTCAGACAGAAAGGTCCTGTGAACCAGACTGGTGAAGAGAAGACATGAGAAGGAGCAGGGGGAAACCCTTCTGAGAGCAGGAAGTGAACCGGATCAGTGCTCAGCTGCCTCTGTCTTCCATCACAGGGCATTTCTTTGGCTGTGGGACGGGAACAGCAAAATCCACTGCCATTGGTGACCCATGATCTCTCTCTGCCTGAGACAGCAGCTGCACATCAGGGACAAGGACTCAGGCTTGGGGCAATGGGGAGAGTGTCTCTGGCTCTTCTCGAGCTCAGTAGAGGTACTGACCTTGTGTGCTAAGACTAAAGACATGTAAAGGAAAACCCACGGATTCAAGGGTTATTGTGCTTGTTCCTACTGCTGTGCCTGAAATGCATGAGAAAATTCAGCTCCAAACATGGGACGTACACCACATGAATCAACAGTCTGAGAGCTAGAATAGCTGATGGATAACAAGGGAGCTACAGGAAGAGGAAAGCAGCTGCAGCAAGGACTACAAACTCAAACCCTGAGTTTACTGCTGAGCTCTTCAGTCAGCTTGTCAGTGCGCCCTAACCCTCCCCAGTACACCTCAGAGAGGGGAGATGAAACAGGTTACTCCCTTGCTTGAATCTTACCAGGTTTCCTTTCCTTCTGACAGACATTTTAAATTTGCCACCACTTCTCTGAAGATCCCAAAATATGAAGCAAATCACTCTGGTTTTGGCTGATACGTCTCACACTAAGGCAGAGGAAAGCAGCTTTATCAGTGCTGACACCACTCCCTGAGTTTGCTCCATTAACACATGATCAGGTATTTACAGCCTATGGACTGGGAGGAGGAAATTAGTCAAAACGGTAAACAGCCTACATCTTACCTGCGCCTCAGCTTACAAAGTCAGGCACTGCAGTTTAACACACACAAAAAAATCAATCTGAGGACAGAACCTCTCAGTCTTCATAGTTAGCATTTCCCAATGCACGGCATAGGCTGACAATTATTTTTCACTCCTGAAGCCTTTGGTTTGAAAACTGACAACTCTGTGCTCAAATTTCCTTTCCACTCTAAATGCCATTTAATGGCAATATAACTGGAAGGGCCAAAAATCAACTCTCACTTGGCAGTGGCCCCTTCCAGAGCCAGAGCCACAGTCCCTGCTGAGGCACAGGAGAGCTTCTGACTTCCAGGTGGTCATTCACAATTACTGGGCTTTCTCGAGAACAGCTTTAACAGAAACTCTAAACAACAAAATGCTTTCAAGAATACAGATTGTACTGATGATAAGAGAAATTAATCGAATTACTAGAAGGCTGGCAAGAACATTTAAAGAGGGCTTAGTTCAGTGCTGGAGTTCTGACATGAAAAAAAAACCAACGCATTTCACATGTCTTCATGGTGCATTTATTTATGCCACTGCACTCCTCTTTACCTTACACCAACTTGCAAAATGAACAAAAAATGCCTCCTCTCTGCTTCACAAGGTGAAGAGCTGATGCTCCATATCAAGAGTCTTAGGGACATTTGGATATATTTACGATTCTGCTAAAAATGCAAACTGAAGTAAGATCCTTCTAAAAAGTGTTGATCCATTAAATAGGCTTTGCAATGCTCACACTTTCTCTTCCCTTCTGGGAGGGTGCAGGAGGTGGGGAATGATACTAATTCCACTATCAAATCCCAATTTAAATATCTTTGAGGTCAAGGTAATTATTTCATGTCTTAAAAAATACTGTGTGTCTGCAGCAAGAAGCAAGAGAATTACAGGGGTCCAGGGAGGATGGTTTACACTGGCAAAGCACCAATGTTTGAACGCAACCAGCAACGCCTCTGTACTTGCAGGCAGTACCTGGGAGCAGATCGCGGTACAGAGCTAGGAGCAAATACTGTATATAAATGGAAATCGTATTGAGGATGTTCTCCTCCTGCGAGGACAGTCTTGATTTCTGTCAATCACACTATAGATGGATTTACTTCTGGAGACAGCATGGTTAATTCAGCCCTGCATGTACCAGAGTACCCTTGGGAACGCTGGACAAAGGCTGTAAAAGTTACTGCTCGGTTTACACCTCTGGGAAGGTGCTTCCCTTTCTTAATGAGTGCTCCCATTAAGTTTAAAATAGAAATAGATGTCTGTGCAAAAGCTCAAGTGCAGAGGAACCATTAAGAACAGATATGCTTTATGACAGCAATTAATCTAGGCATTAGTTTGACTTTGAAGACAAAGCACATCTCTGATGCAAGTGATTAGGCATTTTGGGGGTTTTCTTACAACGACTCCCCTTTCCACAAACAAGGAACAGATCTGAGTTAGCTGGATGCAGCCATAACCTGAAACTCAGAGGAGATCCCCTCAAGAACCAGACACCAAGGCAGTCCTGTCTCATGCAGAAGCTGGGAAAAAAAGGGATTATGTGACCCTGTGACCCATGGCAGCACTTCAAGTGACATCTGGGACTAGTGGTTCATAAAGTACCATTCACAGAGGGAACATCGGGAATGAAGTTCCATGGAGAAGGTAGGAATACAGATTTTTTAACATTTTTATTACACAGTAAAGAATACAACAATACCTGAATCATACTTTAAAAGATTCACAGGTTGACAGACCATACATTACAGTCCAACTAAAGAAAAAAAGGATAAACAAGAAACCACAGTTCAGACATAGTAGACTTAAAAGCTCAAGAGTATGCTGACAAAAGCACAATGCCTAGACCCCACCCCCCCTCAGTGTTAGTCTACCATTAACTTGTGGTACATGTCTGAAATTCAGTATTGCACAA
>VXBT01000635.1:685818-723318 GCA_013400235.1 Oriolus oriolus
CAAGAGAACTACTAGGGGGTTTTTCTTTCTTTTTTTTTTTTTTTTTTTTTTTTTTCCTTAATTAAAAATCCAAACAGGACGGGTGGAAAGAATTTGGAAAGGGGCTGGAGCCACCGTGTTATTAACTATTATTATTAATTTTCAATACAAAAATGAATGAGCTGGAATAGACCCGATTGTCATACTCTGTGGAACCTTGCAAAAAAAGTGAAGAAATGTTGAAAGGTTTAGTTGGAGCAGCTGGCTGATGTCAAAGCTGCCAGGATGCTAATTAACTGCAGGCTGTGTCCCTTATTTCTGTATTTAAAAGGAAAAAAAAAAAGCCTTTTGTATTATGGCAATTTTTTTCTTTGCTGCTGTAGTCCTACATCCCACTGCAAATCATCTTTCATTTTTCATTCTGTTGACCTGGGTATTATTTTATTTCTTTTAGAAACAGGAAAAAAAATGAACATCTGTGTCTCCTTCCAATCTGCTGCACATCTGCGCGTTTTGATGCGGGTCTTCAAAGTTCAGTCAGTAACCCACGGACGCCATTCATCTTCTTGTTAAAATGTCTACTGCTGTATCCAATGCTCATGCCCTTGAGGGTTATTTTTTTCTCTCTCTCTTTTTTTTTTTTTAATTTCCATTATTGTTATAAAGAACATTGTGACTTTAATATTAGCATTTTGCTTTCAACAGCAATTAGCAATCTCTTGGTTTGCTGTTTGGTAAAGCATCTGTTAATGAGGTCATCTAGTTTAAAATCCCAGCTACTGGAAAATAACAGGGAGGAGGTCAAATCTATCATTTTGTGTATATTCTCTGCTCTCTTTTCAGTTTTCTAAAGAAAAGATATCTTTGTTATCCACAATAAGTCATTATGACCCGTTACTGGCCTTCTGTATTTTCTACCACCTCAAGATACAGTAAGTTCTTCCTTATTGGAGTATTGAAATATGACAGTTCAGTTAAAATCTTTGCACATCTGAGGATGAGGAATTGGTTTCATTTTCTGTTGTGTTTTTGTTTTCGGAGTTTCGAGTTCAGTTTTAGCGAGGAGTCGCGTCTATGGTGGATGGGGTTCCCGGGGTGGTGGACCTCGGAGTAGCTGCTGGTGGAGTGTCAATGGGGCTCCCGGCCCCGCTGCTGGGTGTCACGGAGGAGCTCACTGCTGGTGTCTCTCCTTGCTGCTGGGCTTGGAGGGTCTGTCCACAGATGTGATGGTGCTTCTCCCAGTCCTTGTGCTGGCAAAATGAGCCACAGTATCGTGCTGTGTTGCAACCACTGCAGGTTTCACTAGCTTTCCGGCCACAGTTCCAGCAACTCTAAAAGCAAAAGAGGAGGGATATGGGAGAAATTAGCTAGTGTCCTAAATTTTACAGTAAAAACAGCTGGCAAGGAACTGCTGGTCAACTCTCTGCCTAAGGACAGCTGAGGCAGCAGTAGGTACAATACCTTGGGTATCTGAATCTGCACCACAGCAGCTTCAGTCACCTGGGGGACTCTGTCTCTCAGAAGCTGGGCGAGAACAGAAGCAGCTCTTTGCTAGTACTAATGATGCAAACTCCACATATGCCCCACGTCCAGCCACCAGCAGCATGCTGACTAATACAAAGTTTCAGTAAAAACTTCTGCTACCTCTTCTTACAAATTTATTAAAGCAAATAATGAAACATGCACACACAGAAAAGTGCTTCTCCAAAAGTGGAGAGGAACTTACGCAAGACAAGAATGGGGAAAAAAAGACTTTAAGACTTTAAAAAAAAAGAGATAAAACTTGCTGATCTAGGAAAACTCGCTACCCTAGGAAAACCTAATTTTGATCATCTGAGTAATACCATTTGACTCAGTGGCACTTCTGGCAGTGAACAGTTAA
The DNA here is from genome assembly GCA_013400235.1 of Oriolus oriolus. NCBI lineage: Eukaryota > Metazoa > Chordata > Aves > Passeriformes > Corvidae > Oriolus > Oriolus oriolus. Next base: position 687,680 of record VXBT01000635.1, read on the forward strand.
GCTAGAGTCTAAATCTTTGGCAAGATGGGGAAGCCACTGCAGAATATGTGTGCTATTCACTTTAACACACGCCATAGCTCTGCCAGCTGGATGCTGGAACACAGCCAATCCTTAAGTGATATTCCTCAACTACTTAAAAAAAAAAATCCCAGTTCCAGAATGAAACAAAGACCTAAATCCAAAACAGTATTTTAAGGAAATTAGACTTTTAATCAGAATCAAGTGGCTTTAGAAAATATCCCTGCGTTAGTTCCATATTCCCTCTTTTTGCTGGTTTTCATTGTTTTGGATGGTTGGTTGCTTGTTTTTTTGAATAGGCATGTACTGGCAGATGGGGGAAGAGTAACTGTCTGGTGCCCAATTGTTCTTTGAGATTGAAATCAAAGGTACATGGCATTCTCAATTCATACTGATTAAACACACAGACTAAACCAGGTAATTACAGATACATGTGTTGGGGACTTCTTTTTTTTTTTTTAATTCATAAAATTGTTCCCATCTTTAAAAACACTTAAAAAAAAAAAGGTGGAATTGCCAACACACAGAAACAGATGTTTCTGGTAGTTAAATGTTGGGAATTCAGACTCCTTGTCTGGCATCACCTGGTTTTGATTCAGTAGTCATTGTTTCAGGTTCATTTGCTCAAACTCTGTCCAGTGCTGCAGAGGTAAATCCACCTTTGGAAATGAATAGCTGTACTATTCTTGAACACCTTTCCTTTAAACAACCTTTTATCTCCACAATAAAAAATAACTATAAGTAATTTAAACCACTGAACGTGAATATGTGCACACATAGACATATTTACGCATACACCAAAATGACCTGACATTTTTGCATTAGCATTTTGTATTAGCATTTCATCCTGCTAACCAGAAAGATAACTGTGACATACCCACATTCTCTTTCTTTTGCTATACTAATATTTCCTTATTATATTTATTTATTATATTTTATTATATATTGTATTCATTGTAATTTTATTTTTATATTTTGCAATGTTATGCATATATGCTAATATTTATTTTATAGTCTCTGTTATATATTCTGTTTCTATATTACAATATTCCTTATTTCTTTCATACTAATGGAAGTTTCATTTTGACAGCTTGATGCTTGCTTGTACTATGATCAGTAAAACTGGTGTAATTCTGCACCAGTTGTACTTGCACAGCATTTCCACAACTGCCATGCCTGCTGACCTCCTAGCTATTTGCTTCCAACTAAATTGCCAGCCCTGGGTTCAGCCCATATTTCCCTTTATTCCCTCATCTGAAAACACACATGTGTACAAAACATCCCCATGCAGTCTATTCTGAAAAGACACTTTCCCCCTACATGGAATAATGCTGCAGCCAGCCAGCAAATGCCCAGGTGCAGGAATTCCGCCCCTGTGCAGATCTGTTTGCAACATTGAAATGCACACTTTAATTGCGTGGAAATTACTATGAGGATGTCAAACTTGAGTCATTCAAGTATCTGTTTAGTTAATATAGGCCAACATCCGAAGAATCTTCGCTTTGCTTCCCTTTTTGAGGAGCACATAGAGACCTGTTTCTAGATGTCACCACAGCCACCATACAATATTTCAGTATCTTATCACATGATCTGTATTGATGTCAGAAAAAAGTAGTTTAATTCTAACAGTATTGCTTCAACTTTCTTAATAAAATAGACATCAGTTAACTATCAGACTATACAGAACATGAAAAGTGATACATAGGTGCAAGATTTTAATGAAGTGGTGAAGCACTAAGCTGGCTCCTTACATGATTACTTAATGTGTCCTACATTGTTTGGTATGTGATTTTGTTCATTGGACATATTATTTCTAATTTAACAGGTCATTACAGCTTTAGTGTAATTGTGGGAATAAAACCACATAAAATAGAAGAATTTCAAAATTAATTTTATAGCTCACATTTACACGGCAATTTATTGCAATTCAAAATTACTACAGTGCAAATTAACATAAACAAGCACACACATCACAGGGAACTTGTACTGAGACAGCAGCTGGATTTGACGTGCAGAACTCCCTGTCCCACACAGACCTCACCATTGTGACCATTCATTGCTCCTTCCCATGTGCAAGTAGTGAAAAAGAGGAGCAAAGATCAGGCTCTAGCACCACAACCTTTGGAAACAAATGCTTTCTGTTCACAGAGCTGGCTGATAGTCCCAAATTCTACCAAAGAAAAGCCAAGCTCGAGATGCTAGCTAATAGCCTAGGCTGTGCTTTGTATGCGCCTGCTGCTTATGTATTTCCACCAGATCCAGCTATCACAGACAAAGTTTGACCTCATGATGGGATTGAACATACTCAGGGTATCTTCCTTCCTGGGACGCTCTAGCAGGTACCAGCAAAATGAAGCACCCTTGCTGAGGTGTGTACACAGCATCTTGGACAACAGATGGCCACAATGTCATGTTGGTGATGAGATGGCAATCTTCGTACAAGGGCATGTGACCACAACTATGGACTTCCTCACACTTGATTTAAGACTATCTCCTATCACTGGCAAGATGCAGCTTGGAGCACTATCAAGGTTGGGATGATGCACTTCAAATACAGAAAAGCAAGACAAATAAGACTTGGAAAGAACCTGGAGAAAGGCAGCCAGAATAACCAGAAGTCAGACAAACACAAGCTATGAGAAGAGACTTAAAGAACTCAGACTGTTAAATGTGAGATGGTAACCTAAAAGGGGCAGTAGCACCCAAACATCACTGCAGTGAATGTCTACATTGATGTCTACATGGATGAGCAGAAGTAATGGGTTAAAAATTCTGTTAAGAACAGGCCTAGAGGTGTTGGAGAATCTCCATCATTAAAGCACAGGAGAAGCAGGGGGAATGGTACAGCTGGAGTTGACCACGGATTGGGAAAGGGAGAAGCCAATCTCTCAAAGTCCCTGCTGGTTTACATATTCTGTCTTTAGGCAGTGACCTTCTACACTGCACTTCCAGCTCATGCTCTATAGAATTCCAGACGTAGCTAAAACTATGAGAAGGACTGGATTGCAGTTTAACTCTCTGTTGATTTGCCCGTGAAACAGTGAGGTTATACAAAAGGCTAGATTCTCAGACTATATAACTCAATTTAACTTCACTACCTTGAAAATGGATTAATTCGATGAAATTGGGCTAAATTACACCAGATGGAAATCTCCCTCCGAATTTACGCCACCGATCGTATTTCATCCTCCTCTTTCAACTGACAAGGAACATCAGTCTTAGGTCAGAGCCTTATCTTAGGTCAAACTCTCAGTTCTCATGCACTTAAGCTTCCATCTTCAAATACTTCTGTTTGCCCTCATGAAAATTCTTAAAAACAAAAGATCTCCATTTCTGTGGTCTCCAGTACCAAAACATATACTTGTCAGTAATTTTGCCCATCTTGTTGCTTTCATCTGTGAAATATTCAGCCAGAAATGAATATTTGCTTTCCTCTGACACTCCAACTGAGACTTAGTATAGACCTTGCTTAAATAAAATAAAAAGCCCTTGTTCTGTCATCTTTGAGAAATTCTGGATTTCCCCAATTTACCATGAAAGGAAGCATGGCTGGTACAAAGAACCCAGATTTTTCCCAGTTCTGTAATGCCCATAACATTCAAAACTCTACCACTGCTAACCACAAGAAAAGGAACATCTAGAAATCACTGAAACCACAGGGGCATATGTATGAGCTGCTGAATAGCAGTATAAAAATCCAGCAAAGTTGTTTATGAGAATTTTATCCAAGACTCATTAGAAAGGGAAATACATTGGTACTTTGGAAATCCTCACACTGTGTCAAAACAACATTTGAACTTTTAGATGTTTCTAGTAAAGTTACACCTATCACTGCACACTCCAGGCTTGCCCAAGCCTCTGTTTCTTGAGTGAAATACATGAACTTTCATACAAGTCAGTGAAAGTAGCTAAATCCTGAAAACAGAAGTGTGGAGCAAACCACAGAAGAGCCATGCAAGCTGGCGAGCCAGGCTTAGCTTAGCAGTCTGGGGCAGTGCCAAGGCTCACATCACATCTGGCCTGATCCTGTGCAGAACACATGGCTCTGGTGCCTCTGTATCACCCACCACTGCAGGGGATGATGTGCTACTTTCCAAGAGATGCTCAGCCAAAAAAATTAAACATTAGCTGACATAGGTATTATACTTAATACCAGCCTGAAAACTAGGCTTGACTGAATCACACCATCTGATGCTCAGTCAGGTTTGCTGGCACAGTCCTGGTCTCAATGGATCGGTCAGCAGAGATTGAACCCAGCTGTCTTCAAAATGTCAGGTGTGATATTCACATACAACATGAACTGCTGCAATATAAACAAGGCCTAACATTACACATCTCCTAAAAGCAGTGTTGGACCAGTTACATACTTGTTTTATCTGAGCAGATGTCAGCATCTGCTTTAAGTAGAGAGAACTGAAACATTTGTGTTCCTTCCCTGTCCCCAGCCCCCAACCTATTCAAAACTGAGGGAGAACACTGAGTGTCAGATTTTTCAGTGGCATTTTATACCAAACCAGAAAGACAGATGTTTTGATGATCCCACACTCCCTTACAATCTGGGCAGTCAATCTCTTTACTAAACTGTTCACCCTCACTATTAAAATTGATTTGCAAAACAGCACATTGCAGCCAAAGCAAGCACAGCAGCCATTAAAGAGTAGGCTGCACACACATGTTTCTGTACTTAGCCAAGCCAGCTAGTGACGAATGGGTCATCTTTTGTCAAGCAGCTTAGAACCGATAAAGAAATAATTCGTGGCTCAGGAACAGCCATGCTGACAGGTAGGCCTTCTCCTGGTCCTTCTGCCTTCCAGCAGCAGTCTGTTCTGTTAGCTGGTCCTCAACCAATTTCAATGACAGAAAAGCATGAACATTAGCTGGTCAGTTGCAAGGTCTTACGTGAAGAAACTATGAAAATCTTTAGAAAGTAAATGCACAGACACTGAAGCAGTGGGAGTGCTAGTTAAACCATGCTGAACAACTCTAAGGTAAGTAAAGAACAGTAGTTCATCAAAGGATCAAGTCAGAGCCAGAAATTCTACCTATGCTGTCTAACATGGTCATTCTCAAAATCTTGCAGACCACTTCTTAAAAGTCAAGATGCTTCCAAATATTACACGTGCCCTATTAGTCTTCTTACTGTCTTGTGCTCCCTTAATTTTGGACTTTTGGTCTGGGCAGCTTAATATGCCCAACTTCACTTTTTTCTTGAAGACAGTCTTGCACTCAGGGATCCTACCTTTTCTGGGTTAAAAACAAAGCAAAACAGAATACCAAAACAAACAAACAAAACCAGAAAAAAAACCCAACACAGAAATCAGCAACATCAACGAAAAATACCAAAAATCCCATCTACTTTTCTTTGTGAGACCTCTGGAAGGTCTTGGATGAGGACGCTGCATTATAATAATCACAAAAATCCTGAGTCTTGATACCAGCTATCACTTTGACAGCTCGAGAAGACTGCAATAAAAATCATACCACAAACTTCTCACACCAGAACAACTTCAAGAAACCTCAGCAAAGTCCAGGCTGCATTTTACTGAATAACAAATGAAGGGAGAGACCTTGCCAACAGACAGGAAGTGGCCATATCAGTCGGAAATTATATCTCATGCATTACAAATCTGGCATCAAATTCTCATCTCCATTCATAATTTCAACAGCCAAAAGAACAAATGACACCTATGAGAGAAACATTCTCTGTCAGGAAGTGCATGGCGGTTGTATAGCAGCCTACAGTGAGCTTTCTTGCAGGCTTTGGTGTAATGTCCCACCAAGGATAAGAAATGAGGAGAGATGCTCAGCATTCCCCCTGGACCTGCAAGACTTCAGAGGCTGCACTGTAACAGTTTCACATTGGAAACTGGAAATATTCTAGCTCTAGAATTTTTACTCTGGTGCCTTAAGCACACAGGAATCTGTGCTGCTGGAAGTGTTCTGCTGAAAGCTGTAAAGAGAGAGAAGCAGACTTACAACCTAGACAAATGAGGAGCAGTGTCCACAGAGAGATCCAAGAGATAATGAATACCAAAGCAAATGTGGAGTTTTATTCCTCAAACATGAAAAACAATCTCATCTCTGAAGAAACACTTTTCAAACACTGGCAAAGATGAAGGAGAAGCCCAGTCCATTTTTACAGAAGTCACCTGAAAAGGTGACCTGCCTAAGTTACCTGTTAACTGTGAGAAGCACTGCCTGAAGTGTCTGGAGTTTGTCATAATTAGAAGCCAAATACATACATCTAACTCAAACAAGTATTGCCATCATCTCCCTTCACAGTTAATCAATCACCTGTACACACAAACTGTCAAACTTGATTTCTCTCTGATGGCTTACTAAAACTTGCACTTCAAATGATGATCACAGGGGTGAAAGCTGCAGGATCAGGACACTAGACTTAATTTCTAGGTCCAGGAGGCTTGTAACCTCCCTGAGGACACACAGCCCAGAGAACATCCATAACCTTATCAGCCACATCTCATTAGAATGCATTTAAAAGAACTGTTTGCCTGAAGTCCTGTTCCCAACAAGTGAAAAACCTTATAATCAATTCTGCAGTAGAAGAAGTAAAGATGATGTTATATGGTTTTTTTCCAGAGCTTTAACTGCTCAGAAGTTAATCACAGCACACAAACTCTCTACGCATTCCTTTGGATGCACATTTGCTTGTGGAAAAATGGGCTGTATGTACTGGCACGTAAGTACTTCCTCTGTCCTGCTTACACTATATCAGTTCACTAAGCAGATTTAATTTGCTGTTTCCTCCAAAGATATTTACATTTAGAATTTTGTTTTTAACAATAGGAGTTTCTTGTGTATATACATATACAAAATGACAGCTCTTTAATGATGCTATGTCAGAAAAATGCCCTTTCTACGAACAGTGCAGGAAAATGTCCTTGAGTATCTTAGATACAAAAGGCCAATAAATTGAATTTATGTCTCATTTAATCTACAATGGAACAGTTAGTACTTAAAGGGTACATATACTTCCCCTAGTCCCTTTCTTCCTGAGAAACTTTCAGATGCTGAAAATCAATTCCTTTTGTCTCTTGTTATTCATCTGCTACACATTAAGGAGAAACTGGGCATTCAGTGATCCCACAATGGTCTTTCATCTCCAGAGAAGCCTGGTATGAATTAAAAACTTACGCTCCTTCAAATTACAGATGCATACTGCAGCATGCCACTGACTTATGTGCTGGTGATTTCTGCCAGAGTTCTCAGCATGATGCAGGTAGCTCATCTGCATCTCTCCGCTTAAGTGACTCTTCTTACAACACTGCCCATCCAGCCTATGCAAAGTGTTTAGACATGAGCATACACAAATATATGTCCCCACGTAACAGGGACTGTCACCTACTTTTTTCCCCAACTCCCTGCTGTTTAGAAGTTGTATCAAAAAGAGGGTTTCCTACAGTAAAGATGTTAGTATACGAACAATAAATACTTCATGAAGGTAATGCTCTTTCATTTCAGTGGTCTTGTGAAATGGAGATTATATACAAATAACTTCTAACTGAAAAAATTTCTTTGTTATGTCCGTTTTTAAGGGCAGTTTTAACTTAGGACTCTTTTTTTTTGTAACAAGTATAAAATTTAATTGCTATCTAGACTGATGCAGCTCTGGTCAAACACACTCCTTCACTCCCAGCTTCCACGTAGTCACGGTGTCAGATGCCCTGTATCACAACAATTCAAGGTTTCGACTCTCAGGTCTGAAAGTACATCAAGGCTTAACATACTTATTCTTGTTTTACTCTTTGATCTTTCAGTCTATTTTTGTTCCTACCAAATGCTCTTTGCCCACTCCTCAACTCTGAAATATTCCCTGCAGCCAAAGCAACACATTCAAACTAAGGAAACACTTGCCAATTTACATTCACATTCTGTCCTACAGGAACCATTATCTTTTGCTAATCACTTCTACATCCAACACTTTCCCCAGACAAGCTTATAGCCACCTTGCTCTACAATCTCTTTCATGAATAATTTCTTTGTTTAAATTAGATATCAGTGTTAAATATTTTCCACCGAGCATCTTTTTATCTACTGAGTATGGTAGTTTGAAGAGCTTTAAAATGAAGCTACTGAAAAGTCAAATTAGAACAGCAATGTGCACATTGTATGTAACCCTGAGCAGCAGTTAAAAGGTGAGAACAGAGCTCAAGTTCACTAGCTATTCTGGGCTCAGATTACAACGCAGCCAAGAGAATTTGGAACTTGGTGTATGCCTGAAATACACGTCCAAAACAGCTGTGCAAAGAGTTAATAGCGGGCACTGATGTCCTGTGTCACACGAACAGATTAAAGCCAGCTCAGACACACCTATGGTTTGCAGCCACAGGTGATGCTTGCCCAGCAAGGCCCTTACCTCACTTGAATCCTCCTGCTGATTGATGACAGCCAGGGCGTCCTCTGCCGCCTGGCGCTTGGCTTCGGCAACAGTGCGCTCCATCTTGGCCCTCTCCGAAGTGATCATGTCGTGAGCCTTCCGCTCGGCCTCCGACACTGCCTTCTGCAGCTCGGCCATCGCCTGGCGCTTCACTTCATTGACAGCTTCCTCTGCAAAGCAGGGAGAAATCCGCATCAGCACAGGACATCTGGCACACAGCTTCGTTGGACTCATGTGGGAAGTGCATTGCTATTGTTATTATTATGTTGAGATTATTCTCAGTTATAATGACGGTCTTCATTCTGATGAGGACACAGAGGAACCTGGTTCCTCATGAACCTTCTAGAAGCACTGCTGTGTTTCTCTACTTCCCCATCATCGAAGTCTCTAACACTAGTAATGATTCTTGCTACTTTGATTCTCAGTCAGTACTTCTTTATGTACAACCATTTCAGATCTCTGGTCCATTTTATTTGCAATCTTTTTGAACGCTGGAAAATTAGTTTTGCAGCACAGCAGATATATTAATATACTTGACAATAATTATTATTTAAGACATATTACAGACTGTTTTAAAAATGTATTTTTAACGTCTGGGAATTAAGAGAGGATTTATGGTCTTTAACAAGTTTTTTCTCATATATCAACAAATAAATACATGAAGTTTAAAAAACCCCAAGAGTTTATTTGAAAATTTTAAATCACTGGTCTAGTATCTTTTCTTGGACATACCATTTCATGAGACAAAATTAAAATTTGTTTATGAACATTCATTGGACCTCTTGATCTCTCCTTCAAATACATGTTTATACTTGAAGACTTGGCTTTCTGGCTCTTTCGAGCTCTTGTACACACCCTGCCCAGCCAGGCTTTGGAGCACAATTAACACTGAGCAGGGGCACCCCGCTTCATTAAACTCAAACCTTCATGCTTCTCATAAAACAACTATGCTAGTATGAGCCCTTTCTTGGGTATATACTAGTGTCATATCCTTTATTCCAGAAAACATGGATTGTCTCAAATTAGTTACTTGGCTTTTGATGCAGGAAGAGTGCAAAGATTTTACTAATGAACAGTCTTTTAATTGACAACTAAAACAAGTAATTTCTTTTTTTTTTTTAATTAACTGCTCTAATTAACAAGGAAACCATCCTCCCCCTGAATTAGTTTATCTAATTTTCATCTTTATTCAAAGCAAAATGACAATGATTAATTGAAAATTTAATAAGCGGTAATTATTAACTTGGCAAACCTAGTACCAATTAACACTCTATTAAAACTAATTATGACATGTTTCATTCAAGTGTTTGCACTTAATTGTTGCATGCACTTAGAACCCACCTTAATTAAATGTTCTGTTTAATTAAAACCATAGATTTCTATTAAAAATGTTTTACTGTCGATTAAAATCTAAGTATGAGAATGGTATTATGTGTTTGAGTTTCAGTCCATGTATTTAGCCCATGTACTTATGAGCATGCACATGCAGACATAACTATTATGTACAGATACTCAGTCACTCTCCTGAGTTATATCTGATAGCTCTGCACGTTATTCAAAAAATGACTACGTGAAGTCTCCATTTTCAGCTATTAAGCAAATTACAATAAAGACTTAACTTTAAGCCATGTACTGACTAAAACTGAACTAACTAAAATGAAAGAAGAGTTCTGTTGAGGAGTATGTGTGCATGTTACACGTGTGCATGTCTGCAAGAGATGTTTCAACTGAAGTTTTCAAGGGGGTGGGGAGGGATTTAGAGATAAAACTTACGCCTTTATTTTTATGAGGCTGAAAATATGCCCTTATGTTACCCTACCATAAATGTTGTTTAGGGGAAAGCCTCAGGAGAGGAAAAAATCATACCCTTCAACCATACAGCCAAGGCTTAATTTACTTTGAATATTCAAGGTGAATTAAAATTCTATCTAAGTGGCAATACAGGACAATAATTTTTGCTTACGATCAAAGCTACAGCTAGCCTAATTGTATATGCAAATCAGGCAATTTATATTTAAATTATGCATTCCTATTCTAGTCCCACAGGCACACACAGATCAGCAAAGGGAATTGGTAGGACATTTGCAAGGTGCTTGAATATTTATTACCAACTGCAACCATTCACTGATCACGAGAAAAGAAATATACACAGGCAAACATACAGATGCAATTTTATTACCATTTTCAGAAAAATGAGGCAACTTAAATACAGGCGTTTCATGTCTATGAACTGCAGTTACTGACAGTGGATTTCTTTGAGAAAATCTGTATTCTTGCTGATATTTGCTACGAACAGAAATTATCTTTGTATGGCATGATGCACTTTCGTTACATCATATAAATTTAGTTTTACAGTTAGTTGTTTGCAGTGGTTAGAAATGCCAGTTTCTTACATTAAAAAGAAGCAAAATACTCCAACATTTTTAGAGGGACTTCTAATTTTAGTTTTTCATCCCAGATAATCTACTTCTTTTCAGTCCAAATATAGAAATTGAAAATTATATTCTATCTTCTATATTGCATAAGTTTTTTGCAATGCTTCTAAGAGCATGGGGATGCCTGAAAGTGCTTATGAGGCCATATGCCTGACTGGTATTTTTTAACTGGCTTAAACTATGGATTGGATTTTAATATTTCTATTAACTTCGATGACAGAATTTGTGTTGTGCTAGACTTAAGTGTGAAAATAAATAAGTTAAAATAGCTCCGGTCACAATGCACTATCATTATTTCAATATATTACATGAACACCTAAATAACCAGATGAAATTTCATATCACTGATTTCTTTCATAGCTTCTCAAACTAAATGTTTTCACTGCCTACTGATACTTTATAGACACAGAAGGCAGGCTTCATAGTTTAGGATATGTCTGTGATATGGGTGACAGTGAAGGAGATTTTTATTTGCCTTGACAATGCTGAACTATGAAGACCAAACATGATACCAGCACCCTTCCTTTCCCTGCTCTACCAGAGAAAGGAAGAGTGATTAGATTCCAGTATTAGAAAGCAAAAATCTGGAAGTTTTTAAAAACAAGTATCTTAAGATGCATGTGCATCTTCTGCCTTCCCAAGAATGCTAAGCATTCTTGGCACAAATTCACTGTCATTTTAGGAATCCAACTGAAATCTTCTTTCCTTTTGAGCAGCGCTATCGCGCAAGAGAAGCTCCAGGAAGCAAACAGCTTGTGTGGAATAGGCATTAGTCAGCATGTTCTGAAGTCCTTGGAGCAGACTTAGGAGAGGTACCTATCTTTCACCCAAAATGATGATTCACCAGCCAGCTCCTGGTTACCTCCATCACATCATAGGCACATTTGTCCACATCATGAGAAAAGAAAGGTGATGGGCAGATATGCAGTCCTGTGCCACCACAACATTTTGGATCATCTCATTCTCTGGCTGACCCTGGTAAGGGTGGCCATTGGCAGGTGGTGACAAAGAGTTATCTCAGTATCATATCCCAAAATGCATCATCTTTTTCTCAGGACCACTCTGTACAATGTGCAGGACCCTTATGGTCTTTGTATGACAAAGGATGGTCATCTCATTCCTCTTTAACTCCAGAACTTACAGCTGGACTGCCATGGACATTGGGCCTGGCTAACTGACAGGGATGGCTGGAAGACAGTTACTACATGACACAGAAGAAGCTATTGCAGCAGCCCACAATGGGCCTGAGACCCTCTCTGTATTTAATAAGGGGAAGTATGTATTCCCAGAGAGCATGTCATCCAACCTGTGATCTGACTGATCCTCATTACCTGCCTCCATCCCTCTTGACTGCTGAGGAACACCAAGAACTTGTCTTGGACTGTTCACACCCATATCCATAATTCAATGAGGTGAATCAGGGCATTGACGACTGCTTTCTACTGGTGTATGAAACTGAAGAGGGCTTACATGGCTTCAGCTCATGAGGTACATAATATATGTCCTTGTTCCAGCAACCACAAAAGCACATGCCTAACTTGGTATATTTCAAGAATTACACTGGAGTCTACCAATGTCCAAAAGTTTAAAGTTAATCCCTTCTCCACATGCTTTTGAGTTTGCTTATTAGCTGTTTTTATGCCACATCCTTTCAGTGCCATGGATTCAGCATTCCAAACAGACTTTCATACTAGATTCAGCTCTCTGCATATTGGTCTTTACAGACATTTGACACACCAAAGGATCCACACTGAGCCAACAGAAATGACCTGTGAGGGATTTGTCGCCTTCTTGACCGGCAGTTGCTGCCCAACCAGGAAACTATGGAGCATCTCAAATGGCATCAGAGGCCTATTCTCACAGAGCTGAATTGCACCTTTACTGCCTTGATCATGAAACTGTGGAGACCTCTAGTTTCAGAGCACCCTCCTGAAAATGCAGGACCATGATTTATGAAAGCAGTATGCTTTCTGATGTTTGACTAGACTTAGTAACAGATACAGGTATGCATCTTGCAGAGTCACACTTCTTTTATTCTCCAATTCACAGGCATGCTCACTTGATTTAAACCCACATCAGCCTGAAAATAAGAGACCGTAAATGGGACCAAAGGAATAACTTTGTGTCAAAGGAGCTGATGACATAGATGGTCACAAGATGACACGTCACAGCTCCTGTACACTACCATTTGTGAATACATACTGTGTGAATGCACATCCAATTTCATAACTCAAGCCAAAAGCTTCAACTAACTTGTGTTAATTACAAAGAAGTCTTTTTCTTTTATTGTATTGCATCTACAAGTCATAAATAACCTAATGCCAAATGACATCAAACCCTAGATTTTGCAAGAGGAATAAAGTTTTTGAAATTTAACAGAATAATGCTCCTCTTAGTGAGATTTCCTGGGACTGCATTTTTTTTTATTTTTCATTTAAAATGTTAATATAAATATAGCAATTTAAAAGTATTCTTGGGCACTGAGTTACAAAGGCTACACTTTCCATGGACAAAACCAAGAACATGTACATTGTTTTACTATTTTTCACAGAAAATGAAATAGCTCTAAAAACATTAACATATTGACAAATGCAGACTTTACACGATAAACCCACATTACACACAAAACACAACTTCTTGTCTGATGCAACAAGAATAACAGCATAACATTTTTACGTGTATGCTGTTTATCTAATTTACTGGAAAGCAGCAAGCATTTACAGGAGATTTGATCAGAAAGCATCAACACTGCTGCATATTTGCCATTTAATCATTATCTGCTGCTCAGACAGCTGCTGTAGACTTCATGGTTATACAGGTGTTCAAAAGCAGGAGGGTGTGTTTGGGTGTATATATAGCTTCTCAACTATCTCGATGGAGTTCATGAGCTGCCTCCTGGCCCCTCTGAAAACAAGGAAGCTCTGATGTCAGTGTCAAAAGAGCAAAGATTTAGCTCCAGCACCAGAGTGGGAGCCTTGCCAGGAAACTCCTGCGCTCAGGCAGAGTTTCAAAGTGTTAAGAAAACTTTGCACAACCACAGCGTCTGCCCAGGGTGCTTTCCAGGCACAGGCAGATGCTGTCAATGCCCTGCAAACAGCCAGAGCAGCTGCAGAGATGTGAACTTGCTGACTTCATTGCAAACTCTGCAGGTTTATGAGCACAGTCTTCACTGGGGGCTGACAGGCACAAAAAATCTTTTTTAAATTAAGAATGGTTACTTTGCATAGTTGAAGTCTTTTTTTAAACAGGTGTACTTAGGTTTTTTCACCTCCTTTGGGAATTCTAACCTTAACTAGGTAAGAACCCTGAAGCTTAAAAAAACCCACCCACACTAACCTCTCTTTTTTTTAAATTGCTAACAGACAAACTTTTAACATATCAAGTTTCAGCCTGAAACGATTAGAAGCCCTGAAAATAGGGGTCCTTATTGGAAGTACTGATATTGCCCTAACTATAGCAGCAGATGCTTCTATTATAAAATTATTTAATGTCCTGATCAGTTCCAGTTTAAGACTATTAAACACAATTTCTTCTTGTTACTAGTAAGCCCTTCCCCCGCCTCCCAATTCCTCACATCAGTGCATTAACAACTGCACACAGCTGCCAGAAGACTAAGCTGGTGTTTTTAAACAGTTCTTACCAGCTTTCTTCCAGATCTCCTCTGGCACATATCCAGACGCAGGCCTGTGAAGGAATTCCCGATGAGATTCTGCAGGAGGAGGGGGTGAAGAGGGAAAAAGAAAGAGCATCATAAGCAATGCTTGCTTGTTGAGAACAAGGCTTAGAGAAAAGTACCTTTTCTCTTTAATTATTGCTCAGACAAAGAAATCACATGAAATTTTTCTCTCCTCAAAACAAAACAGATGCCATGGCCGCAGCTCATGAATGTCACATAGAACAGATCAGTGCTTATGACTTGAATGTCTCATCTTAAGCCAAATTGAGACATTCATTTTATTTTTATTTTTCAGTGTTTTGAGTCAACTTTGCATAACTGTATCCACACTTTTAAGGGAGGCTTTGTGAGACAAGCTGAGGGAGGGACGTTCTTTGTCCTTTGTCATTGTATTTATGAAAAGGAAAAAGAAAGAGGGCAACAGTGCAGGTTTGGCACTTCTGCTCTGTACAGAGGAATGACTACTGATGAGTGCAGATAAAAGTCAAGATGTCATTCCAGTGATCAAATAAGCTGTCCACAGAAAAGCAAAGGCGTGTTTCTCTAAGCTCAGAGCTATGCTTTCCTATATCTGAGCCTATGTTGGCAACTGTAGCTGCAAGAGTTCGAAAGACAGAACCTTTAACTTTAGGTTAAGCCCCTAAATATGCACTGCCAAACAACCTCACTGAAGCTGAAGCTTGTAATTCACCCACATATTTCAATCACATTTTGACAGCTCTTTCCCCTGCTCCTCTGGTTTTTTTTGGTTTTTTTTTAAGGGTTTAACCTTTAGGCCTGGACCTAAGAGTTCTGAAATCAGCAAGATCCCTTCCACGGGGACTTCAAAGACCTAAGATCAGACAATACAAAAAGAAAATTCACTTTGGCCTGAAATTTAGCATACAGATCCTCAGCAGATGAAACTGAAATTTCTCCTTTCAAATACAATTTAAAAACTGATTAACTATTATTCAGAGAGGACAAAATGAAAAGAAGACAACCAACCAAACACATAAAACTAAGTTCACTGCCATGATTACTATTGCCAGTGTGTCAGAATTCAATTGCCTAAATAACATAAGTTGATTTGTTACATTACAGACAGGTTTGAATGTTTTTAGAGATGCTGCTAGAAATCCAATACCTGTTTGATGTCTGAGCTTGAAATATAACAAGAGCATGCCTGCCATTCTTCGAATACTAATTTTGACTAAATGCATTCATTTTTGTATCTTACAAGGTTTTATTCACTAACTTGATCAAAAGGCAGTATTTTTAAGAAAAAGGTTGAAACATCAGGTTTTGCAAATCATTTTTACACCACTATATGTATCCATGCAGTACTGTTAACATACAGTAGCCCACATAAACTTAAATGCTTTTAAAAGATGACACTTAATATTGCAGACAGCTAACAAAGGTGGAAATGACAGGGGCTTTTTCAACAGAGAGTAGGGAATCCCAATCCCTGTGCACTGCTTCACAGATGTAGTTTCTAGCATGAGAATCTGCAGACACTGACTGGGAGTACATCTTCCCATCTGACAGACAGCTGAGTGGATTTACCCAGCTCTTCAGTTTGTCACTGAAGTACGGGACAACAATTTAAAATAGATTTTTGTCAGCAGACTTTCACACCTTTCAAGCTCATAAAATAATAAGACTGTATATGTGTGTGTGTGTAGATGTTGCAAAACAGCTATTTATATTGGTTTAATCAACTTGACAGAGGATTTCAGACCTGATACCAAAAATGGGAAAATTCTCAGTATCGCTCGGCTTGCACAATTATGGAGATGACGAATAGCCTTGTGTACAGTTTTCACCCCTTATTAAAGGCTTTTATACTTACAGGCACAGTGCCAGTTCAGTTAGGGGGACAGAGCCAGCAGCAGAAAATATTCTTTGAAGGCTCAAGAAAAATAAAGGCAAAAATTTAATCCACTCTTATTTGCTTTTCATTAAATACCTGCATGAAAAGACCTAACCAGGCTCCAAATGTGGCAAAACAAAGGGTTTGTTGCATTCATGCACAACCTTGCTGTAAGTCTGTAGCTCTTAGTATTAGGGCAAAGAAAAAAAAAAAAAACAAAACCAAAACAGGGGGAGAGATGTGGAACTGATTTTTTGGTACACATGACTTTCCAAAAATGGAATTCAATGACATAAATGACCAGATTGCCAGCTAATTGTTAAAATTTCCAAAACATAAACATCAATCAAGCTCTTATTCCAACCACAAATTATTTACATGAGGAATGAGATCCTCTGCAAGAAGACTTAAATCAAGAGCTTATGAGAGACTTTCCCATAGTTTGGAATGGTGCACAAAAAAGACAAGAAGCACTTATGAAGATAATAAAAACCATATTTTCCAAGCAAGAAAAATTTTAGTAACATGGCTATTGTTTAGTCAGTGGTGATGAGTCTGTGAAAACAATCTTCTTTCTGAGGGTAAACTACAGGAAATGACCAGAGGATATAAATCTTATATATTAGTGCTTTTAAGGTAAGGTGTTCTTCAGCTTAAGAATCACAAAAATTGCTCATTAAAACTGAAGCACAAAAGATCTTAACTTGGACATCTAGCAAACTCAAACCAAGATTAACATAACTGAGTGAAGTCCCTAAAATACTAAACGTAAAAGCAATTGCAAAAAGCCATAATGAGGAAAACACATAATATTAACTAACTAACTGCAGCACCTAGGAGTCAAAGTAAATGTTGCCTGAAAGGAAATGGAATGAAATTAGACAAAATTCAGAATAGCTTGAAGTGACAAGGCAGATCATTCAGAAAAGGATATTGGAAAAGGCTTTACATGTCAGACATAATAACAAAGGTTTGTTAACGGTGACAAAGCAACAGTGTCATTATGCAGAACAACAGTATGTACACTACTGGATTTACTTGAAATTCATGGCAAGGCATATGTTGGTAATTAGTCCAGTTCCTACTGAACCAAATGAAAAAGACGAACAATGAAAACAAAAAGCACAGAAGTATGAGAATTATCTGTACTTGTCTGTAAGTACTTAAATGAGGTAAAAATAAAAGAGAATTTTGATCTCAAAAATGGTATTGAAATTTTCTATTTCAATGTGAAATAAACTTGTGGAATAGTAAGAAAGTTGTTGGAGTGGGATAGAAGAGTACCCATGAAGAAAACACAAAAATTTGCATTGGTTTCAGCTTTCACATTCAACTGAACATTTTTGGTTGCTTCAAGATAAAGAGAAAATATGCTGAAAGTATTGAAAGAGAGAGACATGCAGGGATGTGGAGCATTGTAAGAGCAGCCATAAACACGGATCTGTGAAGTGAAACTGAGATGAAAGGCTAGGACCAAATAAATGATATGAATGCTCATGTGATAATAAGGCTCAAACCCTAGAAAACAGAATAGAAAGACTTAGAAGGAAAAGACACGTTCAAAACTCTGAAAAAGCCTAATTCATATTTGGAAAGACGGTCAGAAGATAGGTTGGCTAAAGAAAAGAACTGAGGTTTTTATCACTGGACAGTGACATGCAAGTCTATAATACAAAGCATTAAGAAATGGAGATGAACAGCTGATGTTTTGATGATCTTTATAAATTTACTGTGTTTATGAAAACACTGGCAGGAACAACAATACCATACATGCTGTACTGAACATTAAGGCTCAAAAATAATAAAAGCTACATATAAGCAACCCTGAACAAATCAAATATATATTCCTTTTTATGTATTTATGTGGTTTCCATATTTCATATGCAAGTTCTGCTTCATTCTATCCTATAATAAATGTAATACCATTAGTGGGACACAGAAAACAAGCAAAAAAAATTTCTCAGAGCAACAAATATAAAATATTCGTTCAAAAGCGTGCCAGTTCCACACAATGAAATACAGAGATACAGATCAGAAGGTGGGTAATACTGAATGAGAGTACCTTGCAAACCTGGCTGGGGGGCAAGTGTTTCCAGTATGTTTAAGTACATCTTTGCCCTTCTTTGTCCTCTAATACATTTTTGTGGCTATTACAACACCCCTTGAAATTGTGTTAAAAATATAGTTGTTGTGTCCTTAAGAAAAGAAAAACCACATAGGTACTGTATTACTGAATCACCCTCAAGCAGAGGCCATGTCAGAACTGAACATACAAACATGCAATGTTTCTACAGCTGGAGCCCTACCTAACAGCATGCAGTTCAGTAAGCCACAATCTAGCCCAAACCTCCCATGCAGCGAGTGGATTAAGAGCAATACTTAATGTCATCAGTGACCAGTATCACAGAGGCTTTACATTCTAGAATTACAAGTTATAAATGTTACTGTGGTATTCACAGCATTACAGTTAGCTCATGTTGAGAATATCATGCATATCACAGCAATGCTGATTATCTGCAAATAGCAAAGGAACAGGTTTATAATCTCAGCATGAACAGACATATGTGTTGGCAGGAATGCTCTAGCTAACACTGAAAACGTGACAGTGAACAGCCTTAGAGAAAATGGAAAGGGTCTGAAAGGGTTAACATTTAAAAATGTATTAAGAAATGTAACCTATGTATTTTTGACAAATTCATACGCTTCCGAGAATCCTGGTATCCTGAGGCAAATCCGGCAGGTATTTGCACTCTTCAGTTGGAGATTTCAAACTCTATTTTGTAAGATTTCCATTCAGATAAATTCAACAGACACAAAATATCAACACTGCTGCAGACCTTCTGATGTGTGCCTGCTCCACTTATCTAGAGCCACAGCTGCACTCAGTATGGTTATAGATCTTGTTTATAACCCACGATGCTGAAGAACCCTCATCTTTAATTTATCCCACTGTGTGTATTTCAGTATACAGTGTCTGATATGTGTAATTATTCACTATTAGGATGAAAGTTGCAGTCCTGCTGCAGTATGTAGTACTGAAATTCTTCAGCAGAAATGGAGGAGTCGGATGATGTATTATTCACTTCATAGACCGTCACACTTAATCAAGTGAATATATATAAAGTCTGAGTCATTTTTAGACTTTCATAAACATGTATTATTCAGACTGAAAAGAATAGACCCATCTTACCTTCAGCACACTCTTGGAGAATAATGGGAGCTTGTAACCTGTTGTAGCTGACTAATGTGTGTATTGGATTACATTGCATTAAAATGAATGATCAAGTATTTAATTTAATTTCTTAATTAAAAATATCAACAGAAAAATATTGATCAGATATTGCAAACTGCCATGCTCAACATGATTTACAAGGATGTCAAATTAAAAGAAGCACAAAAATCTTTGGCAGGAAAAAAGGTCTACTGGTTCAAAATGACAACCAGAATTTTCTTCAATTACTTTTGAACTCAAACTATCTCTGCTGGATTTCACCTCAGAGTTTTTCAGCAAGAGCTATCTATGCAGACTGTAGCATAATGTTTGAAGTGAGAAGTCATCACTTCAGTGATGCTATTTGAATAGTAAAGAAAAAGAAACAAAGGCACAGATAATGTAGCCACATGGCTCCCTTTTTTTTCTCCCTTGCTAGTGGAGATGATAAGATGGATTTAAAGGGTGGATTACCTTGTTAAAAACAACACAAAACAAAATGGAAAAAAAAGGTACAAAGGGGAATCACTGACATTTAGAATTTCTGTAGCAAAGCCCCCAATAATTACATGTTTTGGTACTTTAATTAAAATATTGGAGGAATTTTGCAATTCCTTTTCCTCACTTCAAAACTAAAATAAAAAGCCCTAAAGCATCTCAAGGCTCACAGACACTGCTTTAGTTTTATTATACCTTTGAATGTTAGGGGTTTTCATTTTGTTAACTAGATTACTACCAGATTTGAGGAAATAAAAGGACTACCTTTCCACAGACTCCAAAGTAAGTACTTTCTCCCTGTCATGTCAGACATAAAAGCACTTCTTACCAATATTTATGATTGACATGGATGCTACATCACTGAACCAATCCAGGTTTCATGTTTGTGAGCCTCAGAAGTATTTTTTCAACCAAATAACCAAAATGGACATGTTAAAATTGAACGGATGCACTCCAGCCAGTTCATCTCTACCTGCAGACCTGCAGAGTTGACTGGTGTGTCCAATGCCAAAGGCTGTGCTGTATAATTATCTTTTAAGCCAGAAGACTTTGCTGTTTCCAAGAATTCGTCTTGACAAATAAACAAACAAAATGCTAATATAGGGATCTAACTGTATGCTTGATCTTGATTTTATCTTTTGTACCTGTTCTTGTGGTTATGACTATTTTTCTTGGATTGTAGTATTATCTCTAAAGTTTTGATGAACGTCATGAGTTCCAGTTTCCTTGGGGATATATAAACACTCAAGTTACCTTCCATTTTTTTTACCTTCTAACTACACAAGCACCGTGGCCTGTCTCTTTTTGCATCACAGCTTTACTAGAGAAGTGAGCCACTGCTTTTGATCTACTCACAAGTGTTCTTCCTGAAGCTGCAGATATGATTGAAGTTTCAGATGCCATATTTATGAGTCTTGCTTTACATTTAGCACTGTTCATACAAGCCATTACCTGAATACTTTCTGAGAAGGGCTCCTCTAGGGACTAGACTTATTAGTGAACTTGCGAACAGCATTTCCATAACCCTTCCTTCCACTGATTGGAGCACATTTATAGAGCTATTGACGCAGGTAATTTCACACACACACACACACACACAAAAGATTTGTTTGTTATCAAGAGGCACTAAATATTACAGTAATAACTCTAGAGATTTACCAAGAGAATGATGGAGATGGGATTAGATTTTTCTGTTTTTTCTATTTGCAATTAAACAAATTTTTGACTTAGTAAGTTATTCTTAAAGGCAAAAAGAAAACACAGTTAAAAATAAAACATTGTTGCAAAATAACACACATATGCAATTTTACTAAGGAGCACAGTTTATGATGATTTTGAGTAGATGGCATTGGACACAATTAATTTTTTAATAAGACAATATTAGATAAGCAAGCATAGTCTCCTGTTGTCTTCAAAAGAGCAAGAACAATAAAAAGGTATCACCGAGATGTTTCTTTACCATATCTGCCATGAAAGTGAGGAGATGGGGTAGAAGAAGGCCAAAATACTAATAACTTACAGAAAGCCCCCAAAGTAAAAGCTTGTTTTTACAGAGCAGAGTCCTCCTAGAGTAGTTGTGTGAGGTACCATGTGAGTGTGACTGTGAAGGTCTGCAGGGGTGAGAGCCCAGCTGTTTGGTCCTTGTAAGGCGGCAGCAGCCCGCCCAGCTCAAGCTCTGCAGCTTGAGCCAAGGCCTGCACAGCTTCACAGAACTACACAACAAACAGTACCCAGACTACCTCAGACACACCTGCATGAGCTGCAGTGATGGACACAGACCCAGGAGGATCATGCGTGAATGGCTGTGAGCATCCCAAATCTTGTTCCTTTTTTAAACAGAAACCAAGTACAGCGAAGAAGTGCCTGTATCTTTATAACTGCCTTCATTTCCTTAGAAAGACAATTTCCAAGTTAAGTCATTCGATTTGAGAAGGTGAAAGCCCTGTGTTTCAAAGCACAAACAATCCAGGAGGACCTACAGATTTCCTTAACAATCAGGCAAGAGAGGGAGTCGGCAGGGACAGAGAGTCAGTGCACATCTCACTGCTCTGCCACCCCTACATGACAGTCTGTCCTCCCACTCCACCACTCTCAGACTCTGGTGAATGGAAAGCAAATTACCAAGCATTGCCCAAAAAACCGTAAGCCATTCCACCCAGAAACACCACTGTTAGGGCATAAGAGTTATATTTAATTCAGTAGTCAGCAGAGAGGAATCATCACTATAACAGAAGAATCCGAAGAACAAATGCAAACGTCATCTATCACTTAACTGAGCTCAAAGAGAATCAGTACATGATTTTCAATGAGGATACTGTACCTAATGAAACTGGATCTGGATTCACTGGACTCTGCTGTCTGGAATGACTACTGCTGCTGTTACTGCCTTTTTTTAAATCCTCCGCATCACTGTACCGCCGTATCCAGTAATTCAGCTCCTCACGGTCTGCTTCTTGACATCGCCGTAGGACAGTGAGAGATCGCCTAGTTTTTTCCACCATATCCATTATACAGTTCAACAACTATTCACGGTGGTGGATGGAGCACAGAAACAAAGAAGAACATTTTATTCACAGAGTGACATAATAATAAAGAAAACGTTAATGTACTGAGTGTGTGGGTTTTAATAATGAAGGAGTCCCTCTCTGTTAACCTCAACTATAGCTGAAAAGTTCTAGACTCGTTTTAAGAATGACAATCCCTTCCTTTTTAACAGGTGATCCTAAACCACACAGATAGGGACTTACAGGAGAAACAGCAAAGACAAGGAGGAAACAGCTGAACAAGCTGTAGTCCTACCACTAGCATTACATGGCATCACAGAGGACACAAGATGTGGTCCAGAACTGGTGCCTACAAATTTTACAAGAGCTAATAAATTCAGGAACAAATCCAAGCCCCAGATCCAGTGTTTATAGACAAAAGTCCATTCCTCTTTTGGCAGACTTTAATAATTAGGACACTGCAGGATACACTTATCAGCAAAGCCTGGTATGAACTATCTAATGGGGAACATCAAGCCCTCTAATTTAATCAGCAAAGCTTTCAAAATTTGTCCTGGAATTCAGATACGTTTTAAAAGAAAAATTTTAAATTCCAATCTAAGAAGAGCTCCTTTCAGACAATTATGCATAAAAGTATATTTAGCCCTTACATGGTCAAGATGTTTCCACTCTTCTGCCCATTCTCTGTCTGTTAGCCTGTGATCAATCATTTCTTCTTGACGTGTGCCATGCAACCCTGCCAAAGAGGAGTAAATCATGTTTACAGTGTTGGGAGTCCTTTATGGGGGAAAAAAAAGCTGAAGAAAAAGGAGCCTATAGATAAAACCATCATACATTACCTGTTCTAGCATCAGGAATGCCAACACACAAATAAAAGGCTTCTTAAAAACTTTAGGTTCTCTTTAGTACTTTTCCCCACACAAGATGCTACAGTTTTGTTCAATTTAATGTCTTCAATTCTGTAAGTTCTATAGGTTACGAGATGACCTTTCAAAAATGGATATAACTCTTTCTGACTATATACAATTATTATATACATAAATATAACATAATACACTATATAATTTTTCATTTGCACTACTTGAAGTCAGCAAGGAAATTATTTGGTAACTCAGTGCATCAAATCCTAGCTGTACTTCAGAGAGTTGAAAAAATATTAGTATAAACTCAGTGTTATTTCACTAAATACAGTAATTACTACCATGTCAACAGAGCATCATTAAGGGCTCATCCCTTCACAGATGTTTAAACAACATGTGGTTAAAATGTAGCACATATATCAGAGCAGCTGACAACATGATACAACCAAGCCAGTTTTTATTATCAACACTCAAGGGGAACCAACACTTGCTCTTTGTTTAGCCTCCTCTATACAGATGCTGAATATTTGTAAGTGATCCTCTTTTACTGAAGATGTGTTTTAAACAAGGAAGAACAGTAAGTGCAGATGTGAAGCAAAATCCAAGAGCATCAAACATCCCATTAAACCAAACCGTGCTGCATGGGATGTGGCTGGTGCTTCTGCCATTCACATCCTCTGCAGACATCCCCACGCTCTGGAGATGTCACACACAAAACACTTCTCTGAAAGATAACAACTTTCACTGCTCTAAGCTGAAATCAAGCTATATTGATGTTGCTATCATCACAAATTTGGCATTAGAAGAAAAATAAAAGGCTCTACCTATCCTTGCCTGCCATACACCTGAGTGTCCATGTCACCTATGCAGCTTTGAAAACACAGGTTCCTCCCCCTTCTGACTCTCTTACTTAGAGACACAATTCAATCCACTTTTACAAATACAGATCTGAAACAAGGCCATTAGAAGCAGCTGGATGGACAAACAGCCACAAAGGCTATGTCTGAACAGCAGGTAAAAAGGTCCTGTTCACAAAACAGAATTACAAGGGAAACAGAAACCTAAATAAACAATGCAGAAAATCAACGTGCCTTACCCATAGGTCTGTTTCTGTCCCTGAGGTCCCTGTGATTGGGGTGTCTGTATGAGTCCCTGTAGTGGTGGGCAATGGCCATATCATCCAAACGATAATGCTGAGGTGGAGGTGGGGTGGGATGAGGCAGACCATTGGGCTGATAAGATAAGCCATTATTTGGACTGTACCGCTGGCCTGGGCTAATAGTGCAGGGCCGCTTGCTTGGATGCTCTGAGTGCAAAGGCTCTCTGTCAAAGCCATTTTCTTTGGTTCTGAAAAACAAAGCAAAGGAACTTTAATTCACTCAGTGAACAGAGCTTGGGAACATGCACCCCCACCTACATATGCAGCTTCAGGAACTAAAGTTTGTTCTTTCACTTTGCTCCAAGTGTGTGGTGTTGCAGAACATTTCATAACACTGCTGATTCGAAACATACAAAGGGCTCATTCACCTTGTCTAACCATCCCTGTAATTCGAGAAATACTAGCGGGGTGAGCCTTCTGATGGAGCCACTTAACGGGGGGCTGGAGAGCAAGCAGCCTCCACTGAGATCATCAGCTGACAGGGCAGATACACATGCAATTGCAGAGGTGAAACAATACACTGATACATGAAGCTAGAGACCAAGAAATTCCTATTTTCTGTAGTGCTATAGCTTATAGTGGTTAGGAGAAATCTGCAGTTCAAAAAATATTTTTTTTCCAAGAGGATACCAGACAGTCTAGCATTGCATGTCAGTGTGCTGAAGCTCAGCATGCCAGGAACTCCCATCAAGATCAGTGTGACACTGAGACTTTGGGGAAGAAAGACTCTAGATGATGAGAAATGCATCCTTCAGATATTTTTGCACCATCTGGGCTATTCTGGTCAAAGGTGCTGTGACTATCATTAGTTTTGCAGGAAGATGTGGTTAGACTCAAGTCCTCAGTAATGTTCAGAATTTCCCACTCCATTGCTCTTAGACAGGAGTTTTATGCTCAGGCAACTTGGAAGAGCTACTGAGGAGAAGGACAGGGTTTCTTATGTTCTAGCTACTCTTTAATTCAGTTAATAATCAGCTATTTCCAAAGAAGTCTCTACTTCACACCTTTGCTTTAGAACCTTGAACTCACACTGAACTAATTACCCATTAAAATTAAAAAAAATCTCAACAACCTAGAGTTAGTTTAAAGGGTTCACAACCGTTTTGTGGAAGTTTCACTTCACTGAAATATGGGGGTTTTTTACCACATGAATAAAGAAAATCTATAAAATATTAGCTTTGATCAGACAGTTTATTAGATATAAAGATTGCAAACTGAGGTTTCAGTCCTCGCTCCAAAAACCTTTATTAAACTGCTGACATATTCCAGCTCTTTAAAAAAAGAACTTTATCCTCTGGAAGAAATGGATGGCATAATGTATCATTCCTAGTAATAACACAATTTTTTGACACTTTGAGAGAAAGGTAAATTTGCGCTTATTTTTTTGTTTGCCTCTTGTTAAAACCAACTGCCCTACAATAAACCTTCCCCCAGAAAACAACCAACCACCCTCGAGGGACTGTTTGTGGGGAAACACTCAGTGTATTAATTGTTGCCCCTTAACAGGTTCCCATTTACTGCCATTGAGAGGAAGGATGAAACCAAATCCTTGCCAATATCCTCTGAGAGAGATGATCAAACTAAGATCTTGTAACTAGGAGCAGGAAATTAAAAGAGGGGTTTCACTGTTTGCAGAAGGAGTGAAGCAATTTCTCAGACACCTCACCAAAATTACTAATGCCAGAGAAGCTGCAGGTATATATATTTTATTAAACCGTAACTTGGCAAAAAGGGGAGAATCTTTCACCAACACGGCAGGACATCAATCCAATTTTGGGTGGATACAAAAGACATACTTTGCTGAAGTGGAGCGTGCACCTTGTTCCAAAAGAAATGCAGCATGGCTGTGAGAACTCCTAACCAAGAAAACCTGAGGTCCATCACATATTTTTTATTACTTTTGGCATGGTGTAACTGCTTGCAAAACTCTCAATAGGTGGCAATGTTTCTGACAGTGCTTCAAGACAAGCTTTGTTTTTAGTTGCTGGTGTGTGTTTTCTTCACACATACTTACTCAAACTCAATGTGCCAATCTTCCAGTTGTCAAAATACTATGCAAGCAAAAGAAATGGACTTTCCTGTCTGTACAAGACAAGCTATTAATTCACCTAAGTCCTTTAGTACTACAGTTAGAATGTTCTCTTTGATGGGTAAAAGTCAGAAATGGCAAACAATTAAATATCTCACTGACTTTTGATCACTCAGTGTAGGAAAAGTAAAGGCAGAAAACTGGGACAAGTGGGAATCCAGTTCTCATTTTCTGCAATACAGCTTGATGCTAAAATCGTATATTTTCATACAAATGTATATATTTGCACCTTAATGTACAGGTATTTCTGTGGTTGTTAAGAATGCTTTGTACTTAATTACCTTAATTGGAATGCGCTGCTTTAGCTTGGGAAACACACCAGCATATCCACTGAACTCTGACTAACATAGAAACTAACATGACCATTGAAAACACATTCACTGAAATTAAAATGATGTTTTTGCTATTATGCTGGGTAACTGCTGCCATGTCTTTTCTGGGTGTTAAAATTTAATTCTACAATTTGTTGTTATATTTTCTGCACTGACCAAATAAACAGCTTAGCAGAATACCAGAATGAGACTGTACATAAACTCATGTTATGTTTCTGACCATATAAAAATATATAAAGGTAACAACTTAGAAAACCTCATCAGAACAGAAATCACTGCCAAATTTACTATATCTGAATATACTGACTACAGTGATAGAAGACAAGGTACTGAAGAGTGCCTTAATTCAGATGCTCTGAATTCAACCTACTAGTCTGCTTCTCAACCCAGTCCTATTCATTCTTTTAGGTCTCACCCCCTCGGGGCAACAGCATTTCCGCAGGTGCCTGAGGAAGCACTCCTGTTTCCCAGTAACTGGCAGACCCATGTGAATAGTAGTTCCAAATATAACACCATCACAATTTTAATCTGTTTTCATCTGATTTTGCAAAGTAACCACAAGCTGTAGAGAGGAAATAATAGTGAACATGTAGGAAACATAACTGACACTTTTTTTCTTGCTCCTGTTGGCCACATTTTCCTTGATGTGCCTATGAATCAACACAGTTTGGAAAATTGGCAATATGATAAAGATGGAGTCCTTCAGCTATAAACATATAAGAGGTCATTTTACTTGAAGCCATGATTTGCTCAGATTAAAGACAGCAGAATAGACACTACTTTTTAGCCTGTACCCATTTAATAGAATTTATGTTGTTTGTAGGTTGTAATTTCAGTTTTAAATTATTGCAATTTATGGATAATTTCATGGGTAGAAAATCTGACCATGCAAAACTGCCTTGGCTAGAAAATTAGATTTCACCTGATGAAGAGTATTACACCAATTTCAAAGAACACTACAGTCATCTTACAAGACTAAGACAAAGCTGTTCATCTACTATTTGTGCAAGATGCTTTGATTTAAACTGACTTCCACCAATAAAGGTTTGATGAACCAAACAAATGATAATGCTTTGCTGGAATAAAGTAGCTGTTTATAATACCATGTTATAGAAAAGATTACTACTACCTTGCTAACAATTCATATTACAAAAATTCTTTTAAAATTCCTCATAATTACACATGGCATACAAGGAGCACAGCTGTAAGAGCTGTGAGCATCCTTCAGCTTACTGAGATACTGAAGAGCCTCTTCAAATAAGATTTACCTAATAGTATTATCAAAGTTGGTCTCTGTGCCCAGGTACCTTCAGTATGTATTTCTTGTCATGGATTCCAAGTGTACTGCAACCACAGCAGCACTTTCTAAAGTCACAATACAATCACAGCCACTTTTGTTTTCTTCACACTCAAAATAATGCTATTCTAACAGAATTTTTTGCTATCCTATATCCACTTTGTAGGCAATATATTTAAAATAATGTCATTTATAATTAAGCATTCATTCACCAAAATAAAAACTCACTGTGGTCCAAGTTGCTTTGCTTTACTACAGTAGAATGTAAACTCCAAAACTTGTAAACAAAATACTGTGAACACTTTGTTCATGACATGTCATGAACAAATTACCAAAATGTGTTGTCTCCTCAGGTGTCAGTTTTCCTCTCTTGCAGTGACTGATGGTTCCCAGTGTTATTACAGAAACAGATTGATCTTTTTAATGAGCTAGTTTAATAGACTCCAAAATCTCACCGTGGCTGCTCATCCGTGTCAGACCATATGCACCAAGAAAACATTCAGTAAAACACAAAGCTTGGCTGTCAGATTGCTCTATAAAACCTCACATACAGTAGACTTAGATATGCAGATAAATAACCAGAATTGGAAAATGGATATGCAAAAAAGGTTCTGAAATTATAAGCTGAAAAAATTACTGTATGTGGATTTTCTTTAACAAAAAATCACGAGGCAGCTGTGGTTACATGTAACACATGTTCCACCTTCTTTGCCTAATCCTCTACTGTACTCTGCCTCTACTGGAATCAACGGTATGCAGTTACCCATGCCCAAATGAAAAATATAAACGTGTATGTATATATATAACATACACATTATATACAATGCATGCACGCATGTATGTATATCTATCTATCTATCTATCTATCTATCGATCTATCTATCTATCTATCTATCTATCTCATATACCTTGGGAAGTGAAAAAGATACCACAGTTTACTTCAGTAAGACACACATCTTCAATCAAAATTACTCCAACTCCATGTAGTTCTCCCGGAAATATGTGGCCTTTGAGCAATTTTTTTTCATTTACTAGCTATGAAGTAAACCTTCTCTTAAAGTGTGTCTGATATCTTCTGCTGTATTTTTAACAGTATATTTGAAAATTACTTATATATCTAAACAAAAGGTATATATATTTCCAGATGTTTCCTTATGCTCCTCTGCTAACAATTAAAATAATTAATAGTGTAATGAGTATAAAGCCAGACAAGTATTTGGTTTCAATACTCACTCAGTCTAGGCATGTCCTGCCTCCAAGGACAGTTTTTTGTGGTTGATTTACTTACATTATCCAAATTAAAAGGTATGCAGACTCCAATTCAGTAAATTTAAGAATCTTTCCAAAAGCATCTCGTTCTTTTTACTAAATCTGTTGTACAAATGTTCTTGTGTGCACAAGACAACTCCACTGAACTTGGCTCAGCCAACACTGCCACATTTTTTCTGTACAGTTTTTATTATAGTCACAGGCAATGGAGAAGTATATGTGACTAACCAGTGACAGGGTTGCTTGGCACTGATCAAAACCAACTTATTTTTTGAGCTCAAGGTACCATTCCAATGGGCACACTGTGCGGTCTCCTTTCACGTGAGCATTTTGCATTACAGCAAACAGCTGGAGAGTCAAAAAGAAAGGATGGGTTTTTCTGAAACACCACTTCCCCAGAACTAAGGAGCTGAATTTCAGGCTGCAGTTGACAGAGGTTGCCACACCTTGGAGTGTGCAGGCCAGTGGGACACCCCACACTACACCCTCTCTGGACCCTGGGAATTCAAATACAGGCTCTTACCCACAACACTGGAAGTTAAACTGCCTACCCCTCACTTCCCAAAAGCTACATTACTACCTGTGGAGGAACTGAAGGCTCCCCAAGTTGTTCACAGCCTAAGAGAGACTTCAGTTTTGAAGCCAAAGGCACTTGACTTCACAAGCACAGACTTAGGAATTTCAAGAGCACCTACCTATTTTAACTAAAAGGAAATACTGAGAACAAAATTCAAAAACCAGACCCAAATCTCTCTAGATCTGAGCCTCAGTTTAAATTAAAAGATTAAGGCTGACTTTAAAATCCAATATTCTCCTGACCTGCTGGTCTCTTTACGGGCTAATCTTACATCCTTTTTGTTATAAAACCAATACAGGGTCTTTCCATTACAAAGTTCTTGTCCGGGTCACTCCTGCATCACCCATCTTCTCCCTTACAAGCAGGACTGAAGATAACACAGGTGAGACTGTACTTATTACCAAATAACCAAAATTCAATACTGTCAAACAGGGTCTCAAAGAGAGGGAGCATTATTCCAAATGTTAAGGATGGAGAGGAAAGGACATACTTTATTTTGCATTTTTCCTTTTGTAGCCTTATGGGAGATGTAAGTAATACTGCTCTCTACTAACAAGAAAAAAAAAAGTGAATTAGGGCAGTCAGGAAGGCACATCTCTCTTCTCCTCTGTATTCTGTCAAGCAATACCTCACTGGCTTATGAGATAATTTCATGTGTGTCTATCTCCTTGTAGGAAAAATGTTGTGTCTGCTACTGACGCCGGAGTACAGCACGCTGACATTTAAGTTATTCACAAGATATTAAGAGGCCTTTGTTTAACAGACGTTTTGGTACACTACTCTGCAAAGACTGAAGATATACAGAACTGCCCCAAGGTGCTACATTTCAGCTTTGGAAAAGTTATTTCATTGCATATAGTAAGAGAATACACATAAAACATCCAAAAATTAATCATCTTTCTGGGGTGTAGAAGCATGCTTGTGTTAACCCCAATAGCTACTTCAGTTTGGTCTAGTTGTCCGGAAAAACTGGTGAAAGGAGGGTAGCTACACATAAAAAGAGTTTTTCTGCTTGTACCTTAATTTTCTCATCCATCCATAGTGATTTTTCTGACACACAATCTCAGGCAAACTAATTTCAGACACTTTCACATCTTTTTCTATCTAATGGCTATGTGACTTTAAATTTTACTGTTCACTGCTGGCTGTGAGAAGCCTAAAGTTTTACTGTGAGCTTTCAGACTTTATTTTCTCTTTATTTCTCTGCCATTCAAGCCTGTTCCAACACAAAAATGTCACCTGTACAAAGTTACAAGGCTTCTTGACTTCGCAAATCTTCATCTTTTTCATTTAAAGGATAACTAGGACACTTGCATACCTCAGGCATACAGGTAGTGGTATTTGGCAGAACAGCATAATAAAAGTTTTCCACATTATAAAACCCATGGCAAACAAATCAATGGAAAATACAATACTTGAGTCTCCCAAAGGTAAAATGTAAATGCCAGTTGAATTTCTAACACTAGCATAAGAAGACAGTTAAAAGTAAATAACCACAAGAGTCATTTCCTTGTAACACTAAACAAAGAACTTTATTCCAAAAAATAAAAACTGTTCCATACCCCTAAAGCTACTGTACTTCACACTCATGCATTTGCTTGCTCCATTTCTGCATGGACTCTTCTCAGCTCAACAACAAAACAGATTTCAGTGAACATTCCTCCTCTTTGAAAGAGATATCCTTATGCATATTTCATGTATGGATATGGAAATATGGCACAGCAGAAGGAGTCAAAGCCCTGACCGTGCTCTGGGGTTTGCCTTGTACTTCCCAATATAAATGCCTAGCAAGTCTCCTCACATTTAATGTTGAGTTCAACAAA
The DNA here is from genome assembly GCA_013400235.1 of Oriolus oriolus. NCBI lineage: Eukaryota > Metazoa > Chordata > Aves > Passeriformes > Corvidae > Oriolus > Oriolus oriolus. The sequence continues at coordinate 719,681 of VXBT01000635.1, forward strand.
ACATCAAATGCAAAGGACTTGCATATGGAGCTGGCATGAACTGCTGCTTATCACTCTATGACAGAAGTACTGTGCACAAAACACTACAGTACTGGCTGACCATTACTTCTGTGTGGATATGACCACAGCGTGTCCTCAGGTGACTGAATCAGTGTGTGCATGTATTATATTTATATACACAGGAATATATATATGTATGTAGCTCTCTCTCGATATATATGTGTAAGTATGTATATGTAGACATGCATAAACAGGGCCTGTTATGAAAGGGCATGGGATAATGATTTTAAGCTAATAAGAGAGTAGATTCAGACTAGGTATAAGGGAAGAAATTTTTAATAAAGAAGGTGATGAAACACTGGCACAGGTTGCCCGGAGAGGTGGTAGATGCCCCATCTCCGAAAACATTCACGGTCAGGTTGGATCTGAAGGCAGGACAGGACTCGCACCCAGGGAACACCATCCAAGTATCTCCCCAGCACCCACCCGCACACTTCTCCCCATGCTGGTGGAGCTCAGCACCCTGGGCCCACGGACACTCTGGGTAGGGTATGAAAGGTGTGGCAGTGCTCACCTGTCTGGAGTTCGCCTCTTCCCGTTTTCGTTCACATCGAGAAGCAGCTCTGAGGAGTCAACAGGTGAGGTGGTGCTGGCATCCAGAAGCAGCTGTTCGTGCTGGGCGAGGTACTGGGCTGGGTTCTGCTTGGCTAGCCTTGCACAGTGCAGCAGCTCCCGCTGCAGCAGGGGCAGATTGGCCTGCAAGAGTGTAGCATGTGTTAAGAGGGCAGCTTGCAAGCAGTTTCAAGAGAGATGAAGAAGAAAAATCAGAAATCAGAGGGAAGCTTGCTCTGCGTTGAAACTGTTGCCATCATTCCCAGCTAGGTTTGTTGAGGTCAGCTGCCTGAAAGCAGGCAGACTCCAAAAGTGGCTATAGCTGTACTAAATATGCATGGAAGGATGGGAGGTTACTGAAAATGTAAAAGAAAACTGTAAATGCAGTGAGAAAACCAGGTCTGAGTGCCACCTCTTTAAAGAGGGAAAAAGCACTGTCTTGGCTGATTTCTTCTGCTTTCTTACTATCTAAAACCTGATCTCCTATGGAGCAGCTGTTTTAAACAAGTGACAATCCTTCTCCAATATTTGTTTCCCATTCAGACTGCAGTTAGTACTGAGAAATTGTCTGAAACCAGGGGATCTGCAACTCTATAAGCTGCCTCAGTCTCCATCCTTTGAGGGCCTTGGGGAGAACAGGATTGAGAATAGGATTGCCCTCAGCTTTCCCATTACACTTGCAGTTACACATTAAGATAGAGATTACAACAAAATCTCACGTTCCAGAGCTTCAGTTAATCACCCGGAGGGCTACAATCCTCCTCCTAGCCAGATGTAGCTTGAAGGATTTCTAACTGTTCTTTCATGGCCCCACTGGGACTTGGGTCATGGCCTGGAGATTACCAGGACTCAGACAAAGAGAACTGGAAATGCTCATTGATCCCAAGGCAGCACATTTTGCCCATCTACTGGGGTCAGACTTTTAGTCATACTTTTTGCCAGAACAAGTGGAACTGTATGTCCTTCCCCTCTGCAGAGAGAGTTACACATCTTGGGAAACATCCTCCTTTCTTTGCAGCACATGCCAACATCGATACTAAGAAAGGCCACTCATTTTTTACCTAATTATTTTTTGTACCATCAAGTGATGTGCCTTGACCTCTCTTGTTCCATGATTGCTGCACAATAATTTTTCACCTCAGAATTTTCAAGTGTTGGATTAAATTTCAGAACTGTTAGTAACTAAAGATAAAACAAAGAACTTCAGTAGCTTCCTTTGCTTTTGAAATAACTCCCACTTAAAAAAAAAAACTCAAACAAAAAAACCCAAAAAACTCCCTATTTTCTAAACAGGAAAATACTTTTGAAGTCAAAAAAGTTCTGAAAGTAATGTGCATGGAACTAAACAAAAAGGAGATGTTCTGAGAAGTTTTGAGCCCAGGATCTTGGTAAATTACTTTGTTAACATTATAACAATGGCAAATGCTCTAGCACCTGTTGCTGTACCATAAAAGCAGAATCAGTGCACCACAAAAATGCCAGAATAGAGTCAGTATATATGAAACTTATAACAGTGGAGAAAAAACTAGAAATTGCTATCAGTTATTCATCTTAGGATGCAAAGATAGTTGGTTGTGGAATATGGAAGTCTTTTCAGACCTACTCAGAACAGAAATATTTTGTGAAAAAATCAAATATCTATTTTGTTTTGTATATCAGAGAGAGAGAGACTGACTGTGTCGTGAGCAGGGTTTTTCACTTGTTTTAATTCCACTGTTTCCTTAAAAAGCTCACACAGAATACGAGTCAAGACACCCAATGACCTGAACAGCCTTGCATGGCAGAAAACGGTTGGAGAAGTTCACACATATTTACAAATAAATATTGGGAAGAAATAAAAGAGTCAGATCTACTATTTGAATAGTGGTACATACTTAAAAGATGTATCATCACACATCAGCAAGCCTGTGAGGTACAAATGTGAAGGCCCTACTTAGGAGGAGAGTAATGAAGGAAGAAACAAGACATTCATGTTCCTTATCCACTATCACAAACAAAAAAGGATCTTTTTAATACATAGATACTCCTACAGACAACCAAATTTTGAACTGTTCAGCAAAAACGGTGAATTATTTTACTTGTTTTCCTTCTCCTAAAGAAATGTTCATTCTTGCTCTTTAACCATAAATGTGAACATTTGCAGATATTTATCTAAATATATTGAACAGATTTCCTTTGCACAGAACAAGCATGTACAGCTTTTAATATATTTATTAAACATGGATATACTCAGTTGCTTAATTTTTTAGAAGTTAGTATAGAAAACCATGATTGACATGCCTTATATTTGGGTATGTAATAGCATAAAGTAATATTTGGAGAAATACTTAACTCAAAGTCAAGAAAAGCAGTATTTAAAAATTTGTAGTTCAAGTATTTTCAATCTGCTCAAAACATTATTCTAACCAATCTTCATTAAACCATATATTAATAAACAATTTGTTGGGAGAAAATTAATCACAACCTCTCTATAGGTAGGTCAAGAGTGCAGACTGCTTCTGGTCACAATGGCCCTGATACACAAGAACTATTTTCTGGGAAGATAACAAGAACTAATTTTGAATGTGGAATGAAACATCAATATTCTCCCTGTTGTGAGCAGGGAGAGATGAGGCTCCTAAGGCAGCTCAAGCGTACTCATAGAGACTGAAACCAACATGGCCTTGGACACAGAGGATTGTGCAGAGGTTCTGCTCTGACAGCAAAGGCAGCTCTCTACACCTGCAGCAGCACATTGCTGCTGATGCCTGTAGACAGACTTCTGTACCTCTGCACATGAGAGATACAAACCAGTTCTCAACAAGAAAAACACTGACTGCAAACAAACATGGCATTACTGGCTTACACTACCCTAACTGTTGCACTGCAGTGTCCGAAACATGCTCCACTCTTGTTTTCAATTGTGCCTTATATCCTTCAAGATTTAGGCAGTATCTTTGTCTCCTCCATCAGCAACAGAAATATTTCAGCATTATAATTTAAACTGAAAAGGCTTCATTAGAACATAAGATAAAATTAGGCTTGGA
>VXBT01000635.1:728318-758701 GCA_013400235.1 Oriolus oriolus
GATCACTGAACTGTGCAATACCTTTAAAAATGGGATGACAAAAGGTCGCAGTGGGAAGTTAGTAGCTTCTTGCAGTTTGGAATGAAATTCTTCAATTGTCAAAGTAGAATTCTGTTGAGAAAAAGAAATTCTGTCTTGGTGACAAAATAATGAAAACACTTAGCAAGAGAGACAGTAACTGAAGAACTCTGAAATTGCTTAAAAACTTGATATTGGTGAGAGAATAAAGAAGAGCATGTTGCATATTAAATGATTACCTTATTAAAATACACAAAGGAAAGCACAAGCATCTCAGACATTCAACGCCTGTTGCTTAGAATACAGTTTAAGCTCTCAGGTGTAAAGCATGAAAAGGCTTTTACATTTCAAACATCAGTAAAAGCTGTTTTTTTCAGCTTTCTTTTTTAATTCACTTTTTTTTACTGTTTTCTTTCGAAAGAGAGTTGTTTACTATGTTCTAGGCTATGTAGGAAAGTCATTACTTTTCAGATGAGGTCTGTAACCATGAATTCCACATACTGGCAGGGTTGACCAAGGGAATAGCACAATATGTGGATTTTCCCAAGGAAGAGATCCTAGTTTGCTCCTAGGACCTCACATAAATTTAGAAATCAGCTGTAATTAGCAGTGGGAAAGCAGTTTTCATCTCAAAATCAGTGGAATGTGGATGCTTCCAAAGCCACCTTCAGCCTCTTTACTAGTTCCCCCTTCCAAAGAGACCCATGTGACAAACAAAACTCCATTAAACACTTATTTTGAATATGGAAACAAATGGAGAGCAAGATTTACTGATGTTATACTGCCTACATTAAACTTCCCTTTGACACAGACTCCAGTCAAGGGGCATCCACTGCTGTCAGGTAGGGATTTGTGAAGACACAAGCAAAGATTGTGAAGTCACCCCTCAGACTTAGTGCTAAAGAGTGCTGTCAGTCTCTGCTCCAAATGAAATCAATGGCAACTGCAGCTGCTCAGAACAGATACAAATTAGAGCACCAAAATAGCATCTTCCCCAGTACATCCAATTATTGCTGAAGGAAATACATGGGAGACAACAATGTCTGGCAGAGAGAGGACTTTACTGGGAGCAAAAAGAGTCCTGGGCCAGATTCACAGTTTGCAGGTAAAATGGCAGCCCAACTTGACAGTTGTAGGTAAGAAAGAGCTGAAATTTTCATTCAGCTATACCATCACATAGAGATAACATCAATAAAGTGGCTTAAGTAGCAGCAGTGCCTCGTTGGGTTAGTAATTGTTTGGTTCAATGATACTGAGAAAAGGTTTTGTACTGAATAACCGCAGTCCAAACATACTCAGCTCATCCTTTTAACCATTGGCACTATACATGAAGGGCTCTCTCTTTTCCCCGTGTGTTCCAACATCCCTGTCCAACTAAACCAGGCAAATCAAACTGTATTTTACCACATTACATGATTCAAGGTATGTCTACATTAGGGGTACTGCCAGTATAGAATGAAAACCCTCTCACACCATTACACCATAATATTATACTGGCAAAAACAGTCAAGGCTATACGTAGCAGGGAACAGCTGTAACTTGTGGGAAGCTAGTAAGGCTACTCATGTTAGCTCTGTCAGCAAGAGCCAGAACTTCACTCTTGCATGCTTGGTATCCCTCAAGTATGATGAATGTAGTGCATGTGACCCACTCTTCTATAACATAAACACATCAAGCAAGGAAGAGGGAAAAGAACAGAAAAAATACTTGCTTACCACAAGTCCTAGCACAAGGGTACGCACTCTCTCCCCAATCTCTGGTGAAATGTCATTGCCAAACTGCTGTAAGGTTGTAAGAAATCTCTTCAGTTTGCTGAGCTGCCTAGCTCCACAAGCTGGCGGTAACTGCTGGTTAGCCAGAGAAGAGGAAGAGGAAGAGGATGGCCCATTGCTAAAGCCATTAGGAGGAGATGGAGCTCCATTTAACGCTGTTGGTGAATGGCTAGTGCCATTGGTTACTGAAAGAAAAAGAGACAGGAGGATAAAATAAAGATTGGGGTTGGGGGAGAGATAGAGAGGAAAAGGAGACAGAGGGGAAAATCCATCAGCTTATGTTTTCTGCACTTGACCTCAAAATTAATTAAGTTGCACAATCAAAGATAATTAGCCTTCAGACAGAGCGACGGTCTGCAGTTTATATCTATTTCCCAGTAGCTGGTGCTGAACGTTGTAAGGATTGGAAATAACAGCAGCTGCCTCTCACACAGCCCCTTCAAAATGCTCCTGGACCTGAAAAGCATCATTTGAATACCAGCCTTTTGTCAGAGGATTTTAAAAAGAGGGAGAGGGAAATGGAGAGAGAAAAAGCATGAGTGCATATATGATTGAAGACCAAAAAAAAATTGCTCTTTGGGGTAGAAAAAAATGTACAGACATATTTCATGAAGCCTCGGTTTATCTCTGAATATTTTTACTTATGTTTTGTACACACAACTGACAGCTGTGTTTATAAAACAGGACTTTCACGTTTTAACCTTACACCACCCAATGAGAAGGTTATTTTTTCCAATACAGATCTCCTAGCTGCTAACATATGGAGCACACAAAGTTGTCTGTGCAGGTACAAATGCTGCCAATGCTCCCTGTGGCCTGAAGCCTTGCAACGAGGGCTTGAAACAAGACTTGAGCAGACTTTTCAGAGACCACGAGCAAATCTCTCTACTTTCATGTGCCAGCACCTTATCTCTAAAAAGGATAAGAAAGCATTTCCCTCCTGTTGCCAGGTTGCTGTGAGAATAACTATCTGAAGTACTAAGCATTCAAAATGTATGGCAATGAGATCTATGCAGACATACTGAAGACAACAGACAGTTTTTGGCAGCGATTTCAGTTTGATTCTTATCCACACTCTAGAAGAGAGCAGAGAATCAAACTGAGGACATCCTCTTCCACTCCAGTGAGTTGGAACAGCAACACTCAAAACACACACAGTTGAGGTTGAGTCTGATTTGCTAAAATGACAGCAAACACTAAGAAAAAGGATGGCTCCCTAGAAATACAAGTGTACCAGAGCACTGGCAGGTGTGGGCACGCAGCATGTGACTGTACCCAGCAGCAGCTGCACTCAGCTGGCCACTGCCCTCGAGAAATTTGGTAATTTCTTTTTTGGAAGCCACTCAGAAAAAAACCCCAAAAAACCATCAAAAATCAGGAACTTGTCTGCAGTCAAAAATGCACAGGAGTATTAGTTTAACTTGTTTCCTATTTAAAAGAACAACCAAGGCAAGCTAGCAACTTTAAAAACTTTCAATGTTTCTCAATGACCAGCCTCTCTGAAGGCAAACATCCCATTCTCATGTCATTTTCTTCACTGATCGTCATTATCTGCGGCCAGGAAGTCCTTTTTCAGGGTGGACACCTACTACTAGATATAAATCACTACCCTATAACCACATTTAAATCACTGCCACAAACCTTTGAAGGAGTTTTTGTTGCCCTAGTCACTGCCTTCTGGAGGGACTGCAGAAAAAGCTATGTGAATTGTTATCTAGCCTCTGCTTGTGTTTTATCCCAGTTTTTGATTGCCTTTCCTGGTTGTGTGGGCTAGTGAGAACAAGAATTGGCAAAAGCAGAAATAGAAGGAAGCTGGCCTCAGCAAGTTCAGCTCCCTGTACGGCTCCAGGCCACGCTCTGAGTGCTGAAGTGGAGTGAGGTATCCGAGTAAACAAATATGTTGTGATTGCAAGGAACTCACAAAGCCAAAAGTCATCATACCAGGAACTTAGTAAATAAGGATTAGAAAGAATAGCGACATGTCCTGCTGATCTACCCTGACACCACCCAACCACTCTGTCACCAGTAATGGGCTGCTCTAGGCAGCAGGTGCTGGGGCTATGATCAAGAAAGCAGAGAAGTGTGGAGTTCATTATCTAGGATAGATACAGGGAGAAGAAAGGCAGGTAAAGACTTCTCCCACAACAAAAGAAATATAGAAATAGTCCCATGATTTCAGCGCTTTCCTTATAATATCTGAATTTGCCAATTGGCAGAGTTGTACATAATTTCTGAAACAAAACCATGTTACTAATCCAAAAGAATTTAGCATTTAAAATTTCAAACTACAACATGTCAAGAAATTTTAAGCATCTAAACCAAAGAAAACAAAGATATTCTAGACCAGAAAATGAGTCTGATCTTTCTGGCCTGCAGGCATTCCTGCTGTAGTAATAATAAATGTAACAGACACTCTGACAAAAGTGACTGTTCACTGTACAAGCTGGAATAGCTAAGGCCAAACTCCAAAATCTGACAGGGTAAAAAGCAATTAAAATCAGGGGTTTTTAGACTTCTAGTCTTCAAATAAGGAGCCCAAAAATCAAGCTGTGGTTCATACACCTTCCAAAGTGCTGAACTCAATCAAATAAACATCTAGAAATCTTGTGAGTACACTGAGGACTGTAAGCGTGATTAAAGAACATTGTCATATTCCTTTTACAATTGCCAAAGATTATCCTGAACTGTGGCAAGGGCATCACACTGGAAAGCTTAATCTGCAAGAACCTGATCCTGCAAAAACCTAGACATGATTTAACTTCAGACTGAAGCAGCTCCAGTGTGAAGCTCCACCCAGGATGATTCAGGTGCTGGAGTTAAGCAAAACAGACAAATCTTTGCAGAATCAGGGTCACTGGGTTAAATGTGAGTTTATGTGAATAGCTGGCACAAACTCTCCTCACTGTTTAAGTTCAACATAAATTGTCAGGACAGGGTTCCCTGGGATAAGTAGTACAAAGGCCTCCAGCTGGCCTTCTGCATAGAGGTGAATTTTAAATAAGGCATTTAGCAGACAGAAAGGGACTAAAACAGACACAGGCAAGACAAACAGAAGATGCTGCCTTCATTCTGTTTAGGCACATGTATTCTACTGTTCTAAAAATGTTTTATTTAAAATGTGAAATGTAAACACATTCTCATGTTTATACTATTACAAGGCAGTATAAAAGAGACCAAAAAATTTGCAGCTAAATCTTAGTATGAAATGTGGATCATTTCATGGCTGTGAAAAGAATAGTCCAGACAACATGCCAGATTCAAATCTCAGTTATGCTGATATGAACGCAGCGTACATCAAGACTAGTAGAGTTTGTTATATGTTTACATCAATAAGCTGAGGCAGAGATGCAGCCCGAAGTGATTTAGAGAAGTAGTAACAGACTAGAAACCTCTAGATAAAAATTATGAAAGGACTTTAATTTTGGTTTTATATCAACTAGATGTTATATAGCACTGAAATCAGAAGTCTTCACTGAAACATAAGCAGAAGGAAGATTAGTATTCTTTCCATTATTAATTATCTCCACTTTAAAAACAACAAACAAACAAACAAACAAACAAACAAACAAACAAACAAACTCCCTGAAGTTTCTATGCTAAGAGAAGTTTTTATTCTAAGGGAATTGGATCCTTTAAACAGCATAATGGCATGTAAGGGAAGAAAGTTTTCTGTCCTTCTCACAAGAGGGCTAATCTGTGCATTAAGTACATGGGAAACCAGTGCTCTCTGTTCTTTGACACTGTGACCAAGTGGTCAATGAAATAACAACACAACTCTGAGCTGAATGTCTTAATACCTTAAAGATGCAATAAGCTGTTGTGAACTTTGTTTTGCTTAATTACTTTTTTGCAATACAACCAAATGCTGCTCCTGCCACGTCATGCACATTTCCCTTCACCTATTTTGGTTTCTTACATACAGAATAGAAAGAAGATGCAAGAAAAGGAAGAAAATAAGACTAATTACACGTTGTGGGCGTAAATGAACTGGTTCTTGGAGCTCCTTGGGTAGTGGGAGGAGGTGGCATGGTTGGAGGCGTCAGCCTGGATTGTGTCTTCACATCCACAGGTGAGTCTGGCATTGTGGAATGCTTCTCAGTGCGATCTGCAACACACACCACAGGAACACACCGGTTTATTTCCCCGAGCACACCCCCTCTGACAATAACTTAAAAGCTAATGCAAGAAGTGAGCCATTTCAGCATCTGCTGTGAAAGATTACACCTGATTATCTACTCCAGTGTGCTCTTCCCAAATTGCATCACCTAAACCTTACTTAAGAAGGTGCAACACAGATGGTAAGACCTCATTTGTAGCAGTGCTACATTATCTTTTGTTTTTATTTCTAGCGTGTGCAGATGCTACCTCCCAAGCACTCTTGGAGCTGCAATAATGCCACCTCCCTTCGAGGCCCTCATGTGAGCCAGGAGGAAAAAATAGATGAAGAGACAGGAAGATAATAAATCCCCTTATGACATCTCTTCCAGAACTAAAACCTGAAGCTCTGTAGTACATGTGAGATATTGGGTGAAATATTGGTTGAAGCCAGCTCTCTTCATGTCTCTTCTTTGTATCACCTGCTGCCCTCTCCAGTGCTTCTCTTTGTAATCTTACGTTAAACTTATGTTAAACACACACGCCTCCTGGATCACTTTACCACAGTGCCCCTGGATATTCTCATATTCACCAGAAAAATAAACACAACATGCCAAAATGGTATGTCAGTCATCTCATACACATACAATTATTTTCAAATAAGCATGTAAGTTTGCACCTTCACATATTAAGAACAACTTTTAATGTTCAAAACCTGCAAGATAAGCAGGAACATACCTCCCCAAGAAAACAAAACAAACATACGGCAAAACCAGGAAGAAAACTTAACACTTCTCTTGCAACTAAAGATCTAAAGATACAACACACATGATACAAAAGCTACAGAAGTGTACTTTTTCCCAACATCTTTTTGAATGACACTACTGTAAATTTATTTTTTTTAAACCATCCGAGCCCTTATGTTTCATTTACTAAGAATGGGCAAAACACAGCAAAATTTACCAACTGAAGGCAAAATTAAGGCTGTCTCACTCATGACAGGAGTTTAGCAAGCCATCTTGAAAAAAGATGAGTACAATGAAGTTTAGCTTTTAATGGGCATAAGTCAAATTCTTCCATCCCTTCTTTGGGAAGTCGAGGCTATTTATTTATACACAGCCCTGCACAAGTCTTCCTGAGCTCCACAAAACTGTTTTGTAAAGCAACTAAGTGTCGCTGCTAATGGGCAAGCGCGTAAGTCTGTGGTTTTAATTCAAGATATGTCACGTTCTATAAATTCTGTCACTTCACCTTGTGACACAATTCCTTGTTCTTACTAACAACATACAAACTTCAGTGAAAAAATCGTATCTGAAATTTGCTCTGAGAGATAGTAACAGAAATTAAATGCAATGCACACATTTAACAAAGAACGGGCATGCTTAAAAGAGCCTCAAAACACTTAATTATCAGAAAACTTAAATACGAGAAAGTTACAAAAAAAAAAAAAAAAGGAAGGAGGGGGGGAGGGAAAAAACCAAAACAGCCCCCACACTCCCCTAAAAAATAAACAACATATAACAGATACCAATCTTTATCTGCCTGAAACTGAAGAAACTGAGGAAGTAAGTAGTAAGTCCCAGAGGTGCAGCGTGTCAGGTACTGCAATTATAGAAGCCATCTTCAACCTTTGCTGAAATGCCTACAGGCAATGTTTCAGCTCTCAGGGAAAGGGAGTAATTTCATATAGAATTTAGAGACAAGTTTGGGGAAGATGAGCAGTGAAGCACCCCCAGAACAGGATGAGGAGAACAGAGATACAATTTTATAGGATCTGCAGTGTTGATCTAAGGTTAGTAAACCTCAGCTGTGGAGGGAAGAGTATCCATGATTACCTTAAATATTAAGGCTGCTACAGGTATGATTTGCAAATCAAGCAACAGTAAATCACTACATGCTCAAAAACAAAAACAGGTTTCTAAACAAATTCTATAGGTATTTCCTTTCCATATCACTATGCTAAAACAGTTAAATCTCTATCTTCAATAAGCCATTAATTTAATACACAAAACTATGAAAACTCATCTTGAAATGTTAATTGCTTCCTTAATAGCCGAATTCATCTTGCACTCACCTCAACCAACCTCAGCAACAAGGGAATAAATAGCTTTCAGCTCATGTTGCAACAGAGGGAAAGAGGCACAGCAGTGAGCCCAAGCCCTCCTAAATAAAGGCAAATATTTCTCCCATGCCAAGAAAGGAGAGAGAAAGGGAGGCTTGCCAGAGCTGGTGGGGAGATAACAGTGGGAACTGCTGGTCCATCTGGTTTTCATTCTGCTAACACTCACATTGAACTGTTAAGGAAGGCAGTCCAGGTACACAGATTTGAAGCATGTGGGAGCGCAGACACAGGCACAGAGGAGATGGAGGTGGGTGGAAGAAGGAGTGAGAGAAATCGAGCTCCTCTAACAGACTGCTGCTCGCAGCAAGCAGGCACAGCCTGTATCCTCCAATTCAGCTGGTGATAACTAAAAGCGATCCTGAGCTGTAACCAACCGCACGGCTCCTGCTCCCTCCCTTCCCTTCACTGCATTTCGAAGTTCAGGTTTGATCAGAAATGCGCTCAGATCAGAGGGGGGAGACTTTCCCAAAAAGCTGGCAATGTTTTGCTACTTAAATTGAACACGGTAGTGGGAAATAGTGTGTTGGTTTTGCCCTCAGATTTCAGGTTGCCACTCTATCATGATCCAAATGGTTTTTACTACCTCCAACAGTTTGCCACCCAGTCTGCAGATTGCTGAACTTATCCACAGACCCCTGTACTTCTCATCTAAATCTAATAACATTAGGTTTGTTTTCCCAATTATCTTTCTTTGGACCTCTTAGGGGTAAACACAAACACCCTTTACATACCACTTACCTTTTGTTTACCTCTCTCTCTCCCTTGCAAAGCCCTAAACTCTACTCTCCAACTGTATGATTGCAGGCATGCAGATTTCTCTCTGACATTCTGTAAGTTCCCTAGTTCTGCCTTCTTTAGGGAGATATTAAGGCTCCTTTCAAGCACACTCCAAAACATTTCTTACCAGAGTAAAAGATTACTTTGTCAGAACAGAGATTCTCCAAGGTGGCAGGGAAAAAGGACTTTTGAAGAAGTACAATGCAAAATGTAAAGCTATTCCACCATGTAAAGCTTGGAAGACACCATCACACCACCCAGGAGAACAACTCTCTATTCCACCCCCTTTAATAACAAAACCCCTGTGGGAGCCATTCTGCTCTTACTGCTACTGTTTACCTGTTCCTTACCTTTTCATACAGCTCCCTGAACTCTGAGGGAGTGATGGGACTGGGAGCACCTGTCTACAGCAGCTCTGCACCCACCACTGTCCCACCACCCACAGCCCCAGAGAACTTCAGCAGCTCTAAGACACAGATCAGTCAGGGGATGGAGTGGTAACGGAGTACAAAGCAGAACCACCACTGATAATAGCATTAACAGTTCTTGTGATCTGAACTCCTAAAGCTTTTGGTGTCTGACACATAGCTTATAACTCCAGGTTATGTATTTTTTAATTAATAAAAACAATAAACCTAATAAACAACGCTTTTTATGATAATGGCTGAAAAACAGCCTGATGATATGAAAGCTAAAGACAAAATGGCATTTAAATCATATTCACAAGCCAATTTCCTTCAAGACATGTTATTTCACGACGTTTTTTATGTATGGACATTCTTCACACAAACTCTCAGTGGATATTCTGCTATTCATACCTTCAGAGGTAATGAGGGCTTGGTAGGGGAAGAAAGAGTCCCTCAAGAGGAAAAACTAATTTTAACGTATCAAAACCTGCATGGGTAAGATTTCATGTACATTTGCTCCAGTTTTACAATACAGAGACATATACACCGAATTTCACCTGAAATTTGCAAGAACTTTCACCATGTCTTAAAATTGCACAATCTCTTGAATTCAAAAACATGTTTATGCTCTTCAGTCAAACCAAAATCCCCACCTGCAAAATTAGTTCTGACTATCTTTTTCTTCAGATGGACCCTGACATTTCAGACAATAATCCTGAATTAGGAGGGACACACCAGAAAGTTTCACACAGGCAGCATCCCACAGCATCACACATTTAAGAGCATAGCCTGTGTATACAGAGGGAGTAACTTTCAGGTGCAACAATTTTTTCCACTGAATCCCTTTAAACAATGACAGACCTGTGCTCCTTAGCCCAGTTCAGATCAAATGGGACTGAAACCAGAGGTCCTCCAAACTGGAAGGAAAATGAGACATCTGCAACTCATTCTGTAGTATTCACTGCAATCAGTTCAGGATGGAGAAAGATGGTGAAATAATGGTCTAGTCCTAATCCATACACACAATCCTCTGGAGCAGCGAGAGACTTAGAATAAATTCAGAAAACATGTTTCAAGTATGCAGAAATCTATTGCATTTGCTTTGGATTACATTTTTTATTTAAAAACAAAACCAAGCAAAACATTTTGAAATACACATTCTTGGTTCTCCTGTACAGCACAGAGTGAAGAACTGTGCTTTAACCACAGAAGTATTTTGCTTCATTTAAAATTAAAGAATGTTGTAAAACCAACTTTAAATTATGATATTTCTTCTGTGGATTTCTTGGTTCATGGAACTATACTGTTCTGGTCATTCATTCAGTTTTTATGGTAGAGGTTATTTTTATCACTATATTTAGCCGTTTAGGTGAACACTGATATTTACTGTAAGCGCAGTCAGCTTCTAAACCAAACAAGGAAGAGACAAAACATGCAGGAGCCGGGGCAAAGAGAGATGTGCCTGCATTCAAACTGATTTACTTTAGTTCCTGTACCCTACAAGATTTAGTCCATTTTTAAAACAAGGCGGTCTTTCATAAATGGCAACATTTCAGCTCACATGGCACACTTCCAAGTCTAACGCATCAAGGAAAGCTGATGTATGGAACAAAATATGGAATATATAAATACTTTACTGATACCATTTCAATAGCCAATTCAATGTCAAGCATTTCTAGGAGTGGTGTGTTTTCAATTTCCTTTTTTAAATGAAAAAAAATTGTGGTATAATACGCTGTGGCATTTATTTTACTTTTAGTTAGTGCAAACAGTTCCAGATGTACACTCAAGCATGAAAGATTCTTAAAAGATGCTTTATATTGATTGTACAGTACTTTCTACTTTGGTGCCAACATCTAAAAAATAAAAATAAAACTTGCTAAATTAAAAGAGTCCATTGTCTTGTTTCCTTTAAACTCACAAAAAGAGCAAGCCCCACATATGACACAAAGGATTAGGACCTGCCTCCACCACCCAAGTTACAGGAATCGAGACCTAAATCTGGAGGATTTAATACTGATGGTTTCTTAGATGCGTTGGACTAATTTTGATTATTTTGAGAGGGGTGTCAGGGAATTTGCAAGCTGTGGATAAGTTCAAGGTGATGAACCTGAAGACAACCTCAAGTCCAACCCAAGAGGACAAATTCCATAGTTCTTCCATCCATTATGCTATCATGCTGCAGTCAGTAAGAACTTGTTCTCCTTCAGATGTGGCCAAGCCACACAGCACCATTAGTAACAGGCAGTGCTTGTGGAGACCCACAACTCCTGACCCTCAAACCTGCTCCTACACTGAGGTTACAAGGTTGCGTCAGTTGAAAAAAACTCGTTTGAGAATGCATGGTATAAGTCTTATGCATCTGGTAAATCCTACCCACTCCATGCACTGAAACTCCGGGGAAACCTGCAAGTCATACAATAAAGCCATGAAACATGAATTTTAGCCAACACCACTGCAGACCCTCTCCCTGCCAAGCATGCCTGGGATTTGTTTGAGAATAGTAGTCTTCATTCCATTCACCTCTTGGCCCTTTAGACTTCTTCTTGATAAATAAATAAGGACCTAAACCCAATGGATGTTTTGGTGCTATACACAATGATCTCAAACAGGCATAATACAGACATAACTTTCTGTCACCACCAGATCCAGTCACGTTATTGGCCTAGAAAGGAAACATCACTGGGTTTCCAGTTCCCCAGTACGTAACTTTCACTTCCCAGATGATCTGCAGGAATACAGTATCAAAAATCAGCTCAGACTCCGTCTTTTGTCAGAGAACATTACCTCTGCAAGAGTTATCCGCCAGGAATCCGAATGTGTGTGAAGTGACTGATGGATATGCTCAGCAAAGTTTTCAGGTGACGTAACATTTCACTGCTTCTTTAGCATGGTGGGTATGAAGCTCACATACTGAAGATGACCCTTTTGCAAGAGCAATATCACAATTTTGCTACAGTCTTATCTTCATTCTCCTCTGCTCAGATAGTTGAACAATTCATATCACCAGCTATTCTTCAGAATAAATGAAAGCACACTCAATTTACCCATTTATTCTCATTTAATATGCAATAGCTAGAAGAAATTCTGTATCCTGGGAGTTCACTGAAGTTAACTGAGGCCAAGTTATAAGAGTTTTCTTCAGCTGTGCTAAAAAAAGCCTTGAGCATAATACAATCTCCTCTGTCTCCCAAAAGCTGAAAGAGATTTTTGTTCTACTGTCTCCCAGTTTTAGTAGAGCTTGTGGATTATGTCAAGCAGGTAAATAGCGAAAATGCTTTATGTCATGTTCTTAGTCCACAATGGTACCTTGACTGGTCCTAACATCATGACAATGAACCACAAATGCAGAAGCATTCTCTTTGATTTCAGTTCTCTGTGGTGAGAGGTTCTGACTGGCAAAAAAACTTGGTCCCACACTCATGGCTTAGCAGCTGAAGGCCAGATAATTACACATATTATAAAATAAGCAATGCATGAGTTCAATCTCAGAATTAAGAAAAAAATGCCATGGCTTGCTTTGCTTGGACATATTATTTTCTCCTGAAAGAAATAAACTTGTCTTACCATATAATTTCCTTTTTTAAGGGGGGGAGGGAGTAGAAAAATAAACTTTTCCCTCTCATTTAACAATCTGACATGTTTTGACAGTTTCAAAACTATCATAAATTCACCTTCAGTTATTTAATAAAAACTGACTCACGTCAGAATTGCACCTTTTTTTAAATGCCTCTTTTCTCCTTCACCCTTTCTGGCTTCGCAAATTTTACCATGTATAATTGCTTGAATGCAGGAATGTAGGGAAGAAGAATACATTCTAAATCTAGATCTGCTAGCACCATAATGATTTATGAAATACTTAGCAAGAACAGACAAGCAAAATAAGGGCCAAACTGTGGCAGCTGCCCTGAGTTTCCATAAGCACCCAGAAAACAAAGTCTACAAGTTCCTTTGTCATGGCTGAATACACAACAGTTGGCCTGTAATGAAGCTGAAGACAATGCAGATTTCTTCTAAATATCCCACCAAACATCATGAAAATTCTCTATGTATGAACTAATGCTGTTAATAAGCAAACAGTCCCACAATCAGTATTGAAATACTATTTTCCTATTTACACTGTTTCCTAGATCTTTTCGTTGACAAGCTATCCAACTAAGAACTGTGTGTTTTGAGTGGTTCTCTTGTGTTTCACATCACAGGAAGTATTACTGCTATTCCAAACCCAGCTCACGGAACACGGAGGCTGAAGTGAAATGACGAAGTGGCACTCTCTGCCTCCGGCATGAAGAACTGAAGAACAGCCAGAGCAACCATTGGCCAAACTCATGCCCCAGCCTCCCTGACAAGCTACAGAGGTGCCCACCTCTCCTCTACATTAGCAGTCAATCCCTTTACTTGTATAGAGGAAATCTCCAGCACGCCCTCAGATCCGCTTTCCCAAAGGCTCCCTGACCAGTAACTCGTTTCTTTTCTGCACCATCGTCCCTGGAAGGCGTACCCTTGTCAGGACTACATGCTACTTGACAAACTACAGGTGAAGGCAGACTGATATCTAAGAAACACAAAGCCATCAGAATCCAACTGGTACTGTTCGCATGCTCTTATATACTCAGCCACACACAGCACACATCCTTCCCACCAGAAGTAAGATTTTCTCTCCCAGCATCAACTGAAATTTCATAACTTGGTCTCCAGAAACATATTTATGTTTTTAATCCAATGGTTTTCCAGCCCTAAATTAACAGTAAATCACAGAATCACAGAAAGGCTTGGGTTGGAAGGGGACCTTCAAGATCATCCTGTTCTAGCCCCCCTTCCATGGACAGGGACACCTTTCACTAAACCAGGTTGCTCAGAGCCTCATCCAACCTGGCCTTGAACACTTGCAAGGATGGGGCACCCACAGATTCTCTGGGCAACCTGTTCCAGTGCCTCACCACTCTCACAGTAAGGAACTTTTTCCTAATAAACAGTCTAAACATATTCTCAGTTTGAAACCACAGTTTGTTACACAAAACTAGAACTCTGAAGCAAAATAATTTTAAACCTCTTTATTTTCAATGCATTAATACAAAATGTAAAGAATAGCTGTTCCCTTTTTAGAAAAGTCCTAAGAAAATACTGATACTGTATTTCATTAGATTTAGCTGGAACTGAAGTCTCCAATATAGACTACACGAAGTAATCTAAAGCAACTTATTTAAACCCAGGGAAACTTTAGGCAATAAATTCCTCTGCCAAAAAGCAAAAAAGTTACTATGGCTGTACTTTTAAGAGGCGTTGCTTATACTTATATAAGATGCCAGAAGTCCTTTAGGCTCAAAAAGAATCAAATATGGGTGTAGGAGGTGATATTTTCCATGGTTATACATCTGAAAAGATGACACAGGGACTACCAAGAAGGTAATGGATATACTTTTGGCTTTGCTTGATTTTAAAATGTGGAATTTGTCATGGACAAATCAAGATCCTGTATGGTGTGGAGTGGTGGTGGCCAGCCTGGGACAGGCTGCTCCCTACCTTGTGGATCAAGGTCCCAAACCCCTGCTCTACCAGGCTGCACCCATTTTACCCATCCAAAAACCTAGTTCCTCCAAGTGATATTTCAAACAGTGAAAAGTCTGTAACATCAGACCACATGTGCAGGTCTGGGGAGCAAGACCTTACCCATAATACTGAAAGCAGAGGCAGCCAAACTCCCTCTTCACCAAGTACCAGAACAGTCTGAGGAAATCTGCTTATTCCCGCTATCTCACACAGACAGCTAATTTAGCAGACTAAATGTCCCATATAATCACTAAAGAGTTAGAGTCTCTGATTTTTTTAACCTCTGTGGCTGCTAAATCAGGCATAAACATCCCCATATAGATCTAGGTACTTTGCCTCATGAGAACCAGAAGCATTCAGACTGCTCCCACAGTGTGGCTGCTGTACACAACAATTGGTGGTCCTCAGTGACCAGGCATAACAACTCCTTGGCTTCTATTCAGCCACTCAAGACAGGTATTAATCCACCAACAAAAATATGTAATGAAGCATATTTCCCCCAGAAACCCTTGCTCAGGTGCTGGCACTGTTACTTACTGCCACTACCAGAAAGACAAAAGTGAAACTATAGGCTTTCCTCCATCTCAGTATTATATCACTGACAGTCTTCAATAGTGCAATTTATTATACTCATCAGTACTTCAGCATTTGTAGAGATACATTCTTTGGAAGACCATCACTTCACAACATCAGATGATGCCATTAAAGATATCTTGTATTTACATGACTGACTGCCTAGACAGAGTGTGAGAAAATACTCATCATTAGTTACGAGTCAGCCTCTCCTCAGTGCCGCATGTCACACCAACTGTCTTTTATTCTGGGCACTGGATCACACCTGAATGCAGCAGTGGGGAGGTGAGAAGGGGGAAAGAGAGCCTCAAAGACTTCACAAGAAATTAAGACCCAAATATCTTCTTAGATGAGGCAATACTACTTACTGACAAATAAGCTCCCAAGCAAAGCAGATACTACCATTAACAAATCCAAAACTATGTTTTGAATCATCTGGCCTAACACATCACATGCACTCTTAAAAGTGAATGTGAAATAGTATAAGCATATAAAGGAAGAGGGAAAGGAAGGAATTTGTATATGTTGTTTAAGACTAACAAGTATAAAACCAGATTAAACCCCTTTCTGAAGCCAGCGAATTCACACAAATGCATATTGGCACAGAAATCAGGTGATCTCACCCAGAAAGAAAGATGCTGGGTTAGCCTTGCAGGCAGACTCCAGCCCCAGAAACACTCAGGTGTATGTGCTTAACTAAGACACTGAAGACAGCTGTAGGTAAACTAATGAGACCACTCACAGGGTATGCAATTACATGCAATGTTTCTAGACCTTAAAGCATCACAGCAGTCTTAGTCTTGCACAATAAAGCTTAAAACTTCCTTCTGTTGAAGCATCTTCCCAATGTTTTGAATTTTAAATATCAGACCCCAGCTGAAGCCTGAATTGAAAGAAAAATCAGCAATTATTGCAGAAACCACAGAAAATATATGCAAATTTTTAAAACAATTTCAGGTATCATAGCACTACCATGATTGATGACAGTTGTACAATAGATACTTCATTTCAAGCCCAGCAGATTCAAATTAAATATTTTAGGGGTTTTTTTCCTCAACAAACATATTAAAAAGGTTTTTATATTTATAGAACTTCATTTTCATCGAGCCACCTAAACCCCCTACTCCAACACGGCAATATTGACCTTTGTGCATCAGTGCAGATTCCATGGCTTTTTCTTCTGTACATGCATGTATGTGTGCGCCTGTGTGTGTATGTGCATACACACTTCTACACATATGTGACCAAGTTTTATTTACTTGGTTTTGCGTATAAAAATACTTACAGTGGGTTTTTTTGATGTTTATTTTTTAAACATTAAGATTTAGAAAACTGTAAGAGCAAAAGATCCTTCAATTACTTTGAAGGGAGTGTTAAATGGAGGGGAAACTGCAGGGTGATAAGTCAGACACAAAAGAGAAACCACTCAATGATACGAGTGCAAGCGCAATATTGACAAAGTAAAGAAGTCTGATGCATTTGAACTCTGAATGTTCAGTGCGGATGTGCTTAACCCTTTCTGATATGGTTACATTTCCTTGTACATGAAAAATATCTACGAAATGTAGATTTAACTCTCTCTGTGCCATGGAAACACCCTACATTTGGCTTTGGGCCTACTTGGGCATATACATTTTGTGCCCCTGAGAGCTGGATTAACCAGAAAAGAGGCCATTTTTATGAGAAAAAGAAGACCGTTCCCCAGCGGGATGGAAACCTTGCGGCGGGGCAGAGGGGGCTGCGGGGAGGCCTCTGCCCCGGGACGCACCGCGGGAGCACAGGGAACCCCGGGCAGACCCCAGGCGCCGCCGGGAACGTCCACGGGCGAGTGAGACCACTAGAGGGAGCCGGCATTGTGCCGCGGCACCGGGAAAAAGCCCCGCCCGGACCGAGTACTCGAAATAAATGGCAAGGTGCTCAGAAAGCGCAAGGGAGACGCTTTAAGAAAAGTTCTTTCCAATGTCTTCAGCCACGTGATATAAAGGAGAGCCTATGCTACTCTCTCTGTGTGTGTACACATCAGTATGTACTATTCTGTGCCCACAGGACCAACAGAATATTAAGTAGTTGTCTCTAAAATTCAGCTATAGTAATTTCTTTCTCAAAAGAGCAAATAGACAGCCCTGGCTGCAACCAAAGACCTTTTTCAGTGCCTCCTATTGTCACCTCTCACCCTAGCCAAACAAGTTAGATGTTACCCCCCCTGCCCCCAATTACCCCTCCGCCTCACCTTGCCCTGCCTTGGGGAAAGCTTTCTATGTGAAATACTCCAAAAGTGGAATTGCTGCAAGCAACACAATAGGCAATGTCATGCCTATAACTATATCTAGGCACAGAAACCTGGATCTACACACACAATACACAACTATAGCCATGTGACGATTTCATGAACTTGAAAAAACCAACACAATTTAACGCCATTTCTTTTTTGCACCAAAACACAGAGAACCAAGCAAAACCTGGTATTTCCCTCACACCTATAATCAGTCAGAGATATTAAATGGCAAGCAGGTAAGAAATAAAGGCTCACACAGATCTTTATAAACATCCTTTTGGCACCACATACATGTTAAGAAAGCGAAATCCAAAGGACAGATACAATTCAAAAGCATAGAGAGATAGTGACTGCACGGGCATCTCCTGTGAAAACTTATTTCTTTATGGTCTTCTTGGAATAGAAGATGTAAAACACATCAGTACTTGTCTGGTAAGCTTTAAACTGCTTGGATATGAAGAAATGAAGAACTTCTGAACTGCAACAACTATCCATGGCAAAATCTGAAATTATGAAAGGAAAATTAAGAAATGGGGAAATAAGTATACCTGGATGAAATACTAAACAGTTAACAAGAATAACTGTTCCCAAATGAGTTCCTA
Organism: Oriolus oriolus; assembly: GCA_013400235.1. NCBI lineage: Eukaryota > Metazoa > Chordata > Aves > Passeriformes > Corvidae > Oriolus > Oriolus oriolus. The sequence continues at coordinate 746,510 of VXBT01000635.1, forward strand.
GCCATTATCTTTTCCATAATTATTGCAAGTAGTTTCAGTAACTGTGCATACAAATGACCTATTAGAAACTTAACAGTTCATTTCCAAAGGTGATTATGAGCCCTGACTTACAAAGTTACTTGGGTTTGCACATAATTCTGTTCAGTGCCAACAATCTGCACAAAATTAAAATAAAATGTGTTTCCAAAACACCAAGCAGAAATAAAATTTCAGAAACTAAAAGAAGGTATGAGGTGGTGAACACTGATGAATCAGATGCAGTCATCTTCATAAATGAAATGTTTAAAAATTTGCTTTTGTCTGTGCTCTGGTGACAGGAGAATGGAAAGGAGGCAGCAATCACATGTTAGAGCTCTTATAATGCCCCATACTACAATAAATAATGATGAGTGTAACAGTGAAAAGTCTAAGGCTAGACAGGAGAGATAAAAATCATTGTAGGTTATCAGAGTGGACATCTGCTGTAGAACACAATATGGACAGCAGAAACATGTGAGTAGATAAAGACACCCCAATGAACTCCTTAAAACAACAGGATGCTCTCTCTTCACCTCAATGGTCCTTCTTGGCCCTGTTTCTTAATGGGTAACTGTGCTATTGCAACAAATGAACAAGCAAGAGGTTTGGTTTAGAAAGTATTAGAAAACTATTCAGAAGCACAATTTAAGGAGAGTAATAAAGAATAGGAGTATAGACGTGCAGCCTCCTCACTTGCTGAGGTTGTTAAGAAACAGCAGGAGACACAAAAACAGATCCTGGCACTCCCACTGTGAACGGCTTGGGCAGGTTGTAAAGAAATTAACTGAGCAAAACCAGAATAGATTCACTTAAAATGTGCTGGGGAAAAAAGGCAAGAGGAAGCATCCCAAGCTATGTTAACCAAAGGAAACAAAAGACATTACCAGTTTTCATTCATATAAAATAGACAAGAAAACGAAACTATAAAAAAACTTTGATCTTAACTGAAACGGAAGAAAGATATTGACAGCTAACAAATACTGACCTAGCTTATGTTTAAATCTATCTCAACAATTGAGAAATAAACGGGCAAGGAGGGTACCAAGCTTGGACAAACCCCCTTGATTCTGGAAACACGTATGTTATTTTTTTACAGGAAGGAGTGAAATAGAAAATGGGACTCTGGTACTGCTTGTTCTTCTCTCACTTTCTCTTCTAGCACAAAAAGAGAGAGGTAAAACAAACACACTGAGATACTATTACATTGTTCAGCCAGGCCTGGGATTGCGGGAGTCTCTCAACAGACCTTTCCTTTCCTCCAGAAACACCGAACCCTTGCAAGAACAGGGACAAGAAGCTGTATGGCCTCACTGGTTCTGCAGGGGACCAGCAGCCTTCTGTCTATTGCTCCCCTCTAATATTTAAAACAATCTATCTTTGTCCTTTTTTTTTTTTTTTTTTTTTTTAAAACCATCTCAAATGTAGGCTTTAAACACATGCTCTACATCATGTTATGTCATACTGGAACAAACAGGTCCTCGAAAGGCTGAACTTCCATTTGTGATTATTTATCTAAAAGCTTTGTTTTCTTTTAAACTGTGTATATTTTGTTGGACTGCATCTACTGACAGCTAACCTTCAACCTGCTATCTCAAAAAGCAGATTCGAAAGAGTCCAAGTAGAGTTTACTGTCAGTCTGTAATGAGAGTAAAATTATAAATCTCTGTACCAAAAGCCAGCTGCTTCATTCTTAACTCTGATCCCCCCCCTTTTCTTTTGCATTCTAGCTAGCATACAGCTGCAATAAATGTGCCTCTTCTCACAAGCCATGCAGATGTTAACAGTTCTGTAGGACATCAAGAAACATTTCAAGAATCTTGTAAGTGCTGACTAAACTTGCTTGAATAACCCATACTATCTCCTCCACATTCCAATTCAGTAACATTAGTCTTCCTGAATATATTAAGGGAAAAAAAAATTACCATTTAAGCTAAGGCTTTAATATCTAGGTCTAAATGCACTATCAATAAACAAGGAATGTTCTTAAGCCATCAGACAACAGATACTCAGATAGTAAAGCAAAGGAAGTCAATTTATTCTTTGTCACGATGAGTAATGCATTTTTCGTTTCTTATCTATGCAAGAATAGTAAAATGAATGTCTGAAAATATATATTTATGAAAGTCATGGCTGTATGTATTTGAAAGAATGGATCAGAACTAGAGCAAGATCTTTTCTTTTCTAGTAATCAAATGGATTAATACTAAATTAGAGCGAAGGAGTTCAAAGTGCTACCTAGTACATTTTTATTAAAGTTGTATTAGCATGACAGTCATATGCATTAAAGATTAAGCTAAAGCCTCAAACCACAGTCAGCAGCAGCAAGAGTCCAGCTGTGCAGGTAGAGGACTAGATATGAAATGCCTTAATTAAGTGGGTCTGTACTAGAGATGCTGTTTTAATATTCTTCCCTCTTCAAGCAGTGTGCTGGGGTAGAGCTAATTTTCTTCTTAGCAGCTAATGTAGGGCTGTGTTTTGGATTTGTGCTGGAAAGAGTGTAGGTAACACATGAATGTTTTAGCTATGGCTGAGTGGGGCTTACACAGTCAGGGCCTTTCTGCTTCTCACCCCTCCCAGCACCGAGCAGGCTGGGGATGCACGAGGAGTTGGGAGGGGGACACAGCTGGGACAGCTGACCCCAACTGACCCAAGAGACATCCCACACCATGTGATGTCATGCTTAGCAATAAAACTGGGAAGAAGGTTGGCTGGGAGGCTGCTGCTTGGGAACTGGCTGGGTATCAGCCAGTTGGTGGTAAGCAATTGTATCAATTGACTTTCTTGGGTTTTATTTCTCTTTGCTGATTTACCTTTTATTACAATTATCACTATTATTATTGCTATTATTATTATTATTATTACAATTATTATTACAATTTTATTTCAATTATTAAACTGTTCTTATCTCAACCCACTAATATTCTCACTTTTACCCTTTCAATTCTCTTCCCCTCATCCTGCTGGTGCGGAGCAAGCAAGCAGCTGTGTGGGACTTGGTTGCCAGTTGGGATTAAACTATGACAAGCAGCAAGTTTAGTCTCCTTTTTGGGGTAGGACTTTCAAAATACGTGAAGCAGTTTAGAAGCTCAGTCATCAACAAAGCCAATAAGACTCACTCATGTATTACTCCAGACACTTGAAAATCCCACATCAAATACCCTACTCTGTGTGTAAACTTCACACTTTGAAAACCCACTGGAAGGAGGGCTGCAGAGTGATTCACAGCACTGAGCCATAAAGAGATCACAATCTTTGACAAGTTCAGAAACAAAATGTGCAGTCAAGAGTGTCTATGGCGGAGTTTTGAGATTGTCTCCAGTCAAGTGTCAATCTCAGCAGCGTTTCAAAGAGGACAGGGTAGGGAGGAATAAAATGAACATATCAGTACATTTCCTGCAAGGAATCGATAAAAAGACCTCACTCCTACAAAGGCTTACATACCTGCTCCACTTCAGATACTTATCCTATTATGTAGCACACTTGAAGTGAAAATCAAGTCTTTGAAGACACAGGGCACAAATAATTTACCATGAAATGTGGAATTTGGGGTATTGTTTGTTCTTTGATTTAGTAATACAGGAAATCTGAATATAAAGCAGAATTGCAATGTGCTATTTTCTAAATGCTTCACGACACTGCTTTTAAGAGTAATTTCATCAAAACGTCATAAAAAGACATTTAAGCATTTTGAGATAAGCAAAAAGACAATAGACTACAACCTTAAAAAGAAGTTAATGTAATATTAACAGAAGCTCTGTAATTAGCTAGTCCAAAAACCTCAAGCCATCTTCAGGCTTCCCCAAACAAAACAAATTGGAAGGAAAGAGCAGGAAGAAAAGAACTAAAAAAAAAAAAAAGGAGAAAAATAAAGAGAGAGGAAAGAAAAGCCACATGAGCCAGAGTCCCTCACTGCTGTTATTTCTCCACAAGCGGAAATGCTCCGTTCAGTCATGGCTTAGGAGGCATAAACATCATTGAAATTCAAAAGCAGCTCTGAGAAAGAGGACGCCTCAATTGGTATGCAAGTGGTGTTTTCTCGCCCTGAATACATTATGAACTTGCAGCATGCTAATATGCCATGCTATCATAAGCACCAGATGGAACAGTAGGCAGTGTATGTCCCATCAAACCTCAGGAAGATGTATTAATGTTCCTGCTCTTTTTTTTTTCTTCCCCTCCCCTTCTCTTTCTTCCCCTCCCCTCCCCCTTCCCTACTACAACCCCTCAGCTGTGTCCCCAGACTGGCACATTTCGTACCATCAGTCACCTGCTCCCGAAGCACAGTTCTCCAGGGTTGCCTCATCTTCACCAGGTGGTGCCAAGCATCTTTTCAATCTTTTTTATCGCAGAAGGTAAAGGCCACAAGACGTGTCAGGCTGTGCTTACTGAAGGGTACCGAGTACAAAAGATAACATCATGAGATAAATGATAGATGAAGGAAGACTTTAGGTTTAAAGCTAGCACAATAGTTTTAAATTATGTATAAACAGCACAGCACAAATTTCCCCCTCAGTACTACTGGTGAATGAAGAATTGGGGGACAGCAGAAAAGGGAAAGATTTTCCAAGTAATCAAATAAAACAGAGGAAACTAGATTCAAGATCTTTGAACTTAATTCCTTTTTTCACCACACTGGAAATCTTTTGAGAGAAGATGTACACAGTTCAACAGCCATTTATAGGGTAGGGGCAGGCTTTAATTTTAAATCAGAGTAAGAAAATGGCACATAGGCAAATTAGCTTACAGGATTTTGATTTTTTAAAATATATATTATTCTAATGACATTCCTTGGCTTTTATGACTAACAAATGGCTTGAAGCTGTATGTATGATTCAAAAGACAGCAAGAATTTTAATACTGCTTCGCATCATTTATTAATTTAGTCTCAAGCAGGTCTTGTATTACTGAAGAGAAATGTGATCTAGTATTCTGTATAAAAGTATGTGCATAGGCATACAAAATTAAAGCACATATTTTCTGGTATCACCTGAACTTTTCTTATCTTTTCATAGAAATAAACCTCCTATTGAAATATATGGTTTGCAAGAAAATGATTTTCTTTTTCTTTTCCTGTTACTGTGCTCTTCAGAATACAAAATAAGGTCCTCAAGACTGAAAATTAAGAGCCTGTGAATTCAAAACACAAGAAAGAAAGACCAGAGATGGCTGAAGAAAAGCAAGTCAGCTTTAAGCATTTGAATTTTGAATGTTCAAGTATTTTTAAACAGGTTTGTTTTTCAGAGAAAAATCACGAGTAAACATTTTGCCATTTTCTGATATTTTAGAAAACACCTGCTGATTTACAAACAGCTCTCACCATGCATGTAAATCTATTATTTTCCTAACAACATTAGCCTTCTCCTAAATACAGTCTAATTCTACAATATGCCGAGTATTCACAACTCACACAAACTTTTCTGGGGCTTAATGTTGCTCAAAACCTTGTAAGAGCTAGATACAGAAGTTATCTGTTGCATGTATTAGAAGTATTTTTCCAGCTATTAAAGGTCTGGTTGACAGGGATTTCCCACCACACATCCAATCCTAAGTAAAACAAAAAAATAACTACCTTCTTTTTTCAAACAAAGCATGTTATGACTGTTGTTCAGAAATAACAGGCATTATTCTACCATCTATTAAGTCCAGAAGGGCTTTAACGCAAAGATGTCTTAAGGACTGAGTCAGAACTCAGACCAATTTTTTTTCCTTTTTCTTTTCCTACTGAATATTGGGGGACTTGTTTTATTTTTTAATATATAGCCTTTATGGGTAATTTCCTAAACTATGATTTGCAATGTGCAAATAAGTCTGTTTAAGTCCATTATCCTGTGTTATAAAGTAATTTCTGACACCTTAACAGCACTCAATTTAATTACAACACACTGAACAGTAGAGCTGACTCCCAAAGGAACTGGTTTGGATCAGAAGATGATGATATATGCTAGCTGCTGATCAGCTTTCAGCATCAGATCCACCATCAGCTGTTTTCAAGAACAATATCAGAACATCTGCATCATCGTATTATTTTCTGGCAAAAAGCCCTCCAAAAGCCAGCAACTGCATGCAACAATGTGCACATACCCACACTTGTAAGTAGATATATTTAAGACCCAGCAGCTTTACTGTAAATGACTAAAGGAGACCAAAAAACCCCTGAAAAAAACCAACAAAACCAAAACAAACAAACAACCGCCCCAAATAAAAACCCAAACAAACAAACAAAAACCCCCAAAATAAACAAAAAAATCCCCAAAGAAACCCTTTTGACTTTCATTCAGTAGGCATCAATTTCTGCACCAGAATCCCCATTGGGTAATTCATCAGGGCATCTATTCTTTATCTAGTGTGGCAAGAAAGCAAAAATACTTACAGCCTCCAAAAAGAAAACACTTGTGACAAAACAATTAAGCATTCCTGGTGATTAAGCAATCACCAGGTTTGTCTTGAACCACTGCCCCAGAAAAAACCATGCAATCATATCTGCTGCTGTCAGGATGAAATCAAGGCATCATGATTTTCTGTATTCCTTCAAGAAAAAGCAAGTTACTCAGCAGCATCCACAAAGCTCTTTCTGAGAGAATATAGAAGTTATCTAAGGAAAGAGTATATAATTTCTCTTGTGGCTCTACAGAGAGATGCAGGTCAATACCTTAAATTTAGGTAGTATTTTTACCTTTGGAGCTTTTACAGACTCTCAAGAGCAGTTTGAAGCAAAACCTTTAAGGCAGCATAAATGAAAGGATTCTGTTTCGGCTGGTGTCTGAAGATTAAATACCATTACCTGCCTTCCTCAAAATGAAAAGAATTGGAAATTACTACTCTACCGATTGACATGTCACAGGAAGAGAACTAGCTGGTTAGCTGACAAACAACCATGCAAATCAAACCCAAGATGTGGTTCTGTCTATGCAGAGGAGTCTGAAGAGGGCAAAGAAAGGCTGTAACACTGGCTTTCCAGCAGAGAACTTGCTATACATGCTCTGTAGACTCTGCTTTCATACCAAGCTCTCAAAGTTTCATGCACGGATTCATCTCCTGTGCAGCAGAGTCACTTAATAAATATAGAAAACCCAAATACATGTTTGCTTTTACAACCACAGAATAATGTAAAGAGAGATGCAAGTAAATCAACAAAACAAGATAAACAGTCTTCAAAATACTTGAAAATTTTTACATGAGAAACACAAATAGTATTCTCAAAGAGGCCACCATCTCACTTCTCCATTTTCAAGGGGACAATGAAGCACTCACATTGGCTAATAGGAATTCAGAAAAGAAAGATATACACTCCTTACTGCACAGATCCCCTTTAAAAACTGCAAAGTACTTTGCTTTTATTTCTGAAGATGCAATGCAGTCAAATGCTGATCTCAGTGTAAAATAATCAAATATTGATTTTAATGAAGCAATTTAAATTACTTCTAAGATCTAATATGGATGAGATTGACAAAGCTCTCTCTCTTTCAGGACCCTGAAGTTAAGAGATCCTACAGTGCCATGGAAGGATGAACTCAACCGATGTGGACCACCTGAATTCTAGAAACTTAGTTGTCTTCTCCTGTCAGTGGAAAAATGAAAACTAAAAACACCAACCCCAAGAGGCAGTAAACTCTGTTGCAAACCAGTTTCCATGAAGAAAACTGATGACTTTCAAAGCTATTAAATGACAATGCCATCTGACCTTGCTGGATATCTAATTACAGCCATTCTTTTACAAACATAACCACAGTTGCTTTAATGAGCATCTTTCTGCTTTCTTTACTGTGTTAGAAAGTCCCTATGTTTCACTCAGGATTTCACTTTCAAGACTGATAGAAATCCCAATACTTTCTGAAAAGGAATGAGATTATTGTGTGTCCCTGTTTTTAAAAGACCATTTTTATACATTGCAGTGTTTATAGTCTAAAATGTCCAAAACAGTGTACCTAGTATAGTTCCAGGCAAAGAAAAGTAGAAACAGTAACACTGTCACAGAAAATGACCTCTTCTAAATTTCAGTTAGACAAACTTTCTCCTAAACAGAATACAAATAAGTGTGTGCAAATCTAGCAGATATAATTATGCAATCAACAATTATGCAGTGAAATGGACTGGAAAAATAAAATTAAAACAATAAATGTTAATTTGTATTTGCTAACCACGAAAGATGTGGCTGGTATTCTGCAAGGCGCAAAATCCCTTAAAAAAAAAGATTCTCTTAAAAATTCAAGGAATGATTTAAGGAAGTCACATATAGGAAAGTCTATGAAGTCTGTAAAACAGCTACAATGAAAATTCAAGACTATGTACACATGTTTATTGCTCTGGCTTAACAGGGCCACCAGAATATATTTGGAATGTACAGTTTAGAAGCAAGAATCAAATTATGACTGCATTTTCCTATGATGCGAGTGCACACATTTTCCAAACTGCAATCTTGTGGCAGGAAGAGTATTCGAGTCATGCGTGCTTCCATGACTCACAAAACACATATTAAGGAGAGATCTGAAAGAAGGAAGGGGAAAGGCCCTGTATCCCTAACTGGGAGATTACTCCTTTAGCAGGATGTGGTTTCAAAACAGGAGGACAGTAAGACATTGAACCGAACATTGCTAGAGGAATCAGAGAGAAAGGGGGAATCTGCACTGGAGATGCACAGGAAGGCTCCCAACTTTTGGAGGATTATAAGCACATAAAGAAAATTCCAATAAAGCATTAGAACTGAAAGAGTACCAAGTTAAATTTTAGATATGCTTTCCAAATGACTTACAGGAGACAGAGTAGTGCCTTAAAGCCCAGAAAACCTGTATTGATAAGCTAGAAAAGGCAGTGGACTTTGAAAGGTAAAACATGTTCCTGCTTCTTGAGTAATTTCAAACTTCACTGCAGTTAATTATGCATATACAAATGCCACTTCCTCAAATCTCAGTTCATTATAGAAACCCCCTTTTTAAAATGAAGAATGATATCGGCCTGACCCCACAGCAGATCTCCATGAATTTCCAGTACACTTGAAGGGTTACCAAAACATGTTTTTCTCCCTTAATCCTCAGCTTCTCCTCCAGGAGGTGACCAACACCAATTCCTTTCACTCTTTTATTTCCACATTTCTTTTGGTCTTTGTCAGCTCAGGATTGTCAACGTGCAAAAATACGGCAGAGCTTGTTACAGTCTGCTGCCAAAGGGATGTCCATAAGGAATGAGAACCATATGAGCAGTACTCTTAATAACTGTGTCCACTGCTGATGGTATTTCCTTTTGAACTTCAGAAAGATTTCCTGTCACCTTTGACTTACACTTTGTGCCTGTTTAAAAGCACAGTTAAGTTGCAGGCATAGCTCCAGAATATTTATCCACACTAATACCTAAGTATCTGGCTGGATAATTTTAATAAATTCAGCTGTGTGGGTCCTACCAGGTAATTTCTCCTCATGAAAATTTCACAAAATTACCAGATCCCAAGAGCAAGAAGAAGCAGAAATAAATCTACAGCTCATTACACAACATAATGAAAAAGCTCAAGTAAGGCTCTAGCTTCATGCCATAAGAATTTGGGCAGGAGATGTTTAGAAAGTTGGATCGGTTCAGTATCTCTTCTGACACTACAGCTTTAAACCAGCTGCAGGAACATTACTAACAGGTGGTGTGCTGCAGCGCAGGGACGAAACTCAGAGGTCTGAACCTTCAGTTGAAGTGTCTCCTCCCAAATCCCAAGGTCTCCAGCAACTTGTTGTTTCAAGTTGTTCTGCAGTTAAAGCTCACAATGAGGCTCTTTCTCCACACTCTGCCTATAACTTGCAGTAAAAAATAAATTACTAGTAGAGAAAAAATAAAAATAAAACAATAAAAAAACCAGCACAAATAAATTCAGCTCTGGTATATGGAAGCACAGCTTCATGAGCTGCCAAAGGAAGGAGATGCAGCCCTTTCAACCAGCACTGAGCCTGAAAATTATGCTCTTCTACCAGCACACAAAGTCCACTCAGAAAGCTACAGATCAAGTAATAGTTTCAGAACAGATTCAATGAATCACTTTAGGTGCCCGAAGCTCAACACTCTGAAATTTCCCTTGAAACGCAACACAGAAACCAGTACCATGGGCTGCTCTGCTGTCCTCTACAGAGCATGGGGCTGAAGCACCTCAGACTGGGTATCCACAACAGTTAACAGATCCAGCAGAACAAAGAATCATTATGCAAACTAAAGTGACCTCAGGAGATGAAACAGTCTATGCCCCTCTGCCTTAAAGAATGTGAAGTTTAAATCAAGTTGCCAAGGGGCTGTCCAATACAGGATCTTCAATAATGAAAATATCACTACCTCTCTGAAAAAACAGTTTTAATGTCTGGCCATCATTATGGTGAAGAATTTTTTTTTCCTGGTATCTACTTGGGTTTTGTCATGGTCTGTTACTCAAGCCTTTTGCCTCTCATCTTTATCATTCTGTACCTCAAGAAGAATTTGGCTCCATTGATCTTCTCTACACCCTCCCTTTAGGCAGTTGTAGACAGCTCATGACAAAAAAGACTGTATAAAGTTAATTATATTTAACTAGCAACTGCCAACAGTTCACCAACAGGAAAATTCCTGCCTTTCAAGGGCTTCAGTAACTTGGAGACATGGAGTCCACAGCATTACTCTCTCCTCCAGAAAAGTTGTCCATATCCTCACCTTCAGAAGATTGGCAAGTAGAACTGGTTTGTGTAAGACACAGCTAGGCGAGATGGAAGAGTGAGCTTTGAAATTTTTTTTGCAAGTCTTTGGAGTGGAAGCCTCATTTTGGAAGTGAAACACACAAATTCAAATCCTCCTTCTGCTTGCTTAAGCTCAGGTCTGGAACACATTCCCTTAACAGTGGGGAAAGCTACTGCCCATTAGCAGTTTATGGGAAGAATCTCTAACACTCTTGTCCTACTCAAGAACTGAACAAGAAGAATGTTAGGAGGGAACATGGCTAAAGATCTATGGCAGCAAGGGGGAAGTGGCTCCTGCCCTGGTCCTGCTCTTCATCTGGTGACTCTCACGTACATGAGGCAGAAAGAACAAATGCACATCACAAAACTGCAACTTGGTGCAGAGATGGCTGAGCTCCTGGAGAGCTGAGCCAGTGAATATAGATAGAATATAACAACGTGGCAAGGACTTCACCAGCTTCACAGAGGAACTGCGTGAACATGGAGTTAGCATAGCAGGATATTGAAAAAATAAGCCTTGCCAAGTCGGCCAATATGGCTAGACTGTGTCTGTGTGTAAGTGAAACTCCAAGCACTGCTGTGCCCTGTTTTTCCCAATTTAATCTGTACTTGCCTCAGCATTGCTGGCTCTATGCTCCTTTTTACACCACACGCATTTCTGGGAACAAAAAGTAAGCCTACACTTGTGAAGAGACCAACATTACTAAATAGGCACTGGCCTTCCTCTGAGATTACCTACCAGATCAAACTGTGTGAATAACTCAAGACACAGAAATGCTTCAACTCCAAAAAGACATTGGTGTGATCTCAGCACTGGGCTGCTTAACCCTACCAATACTGAGGGAGACCCTGCCATGCACAGATGCAGCTTAACATGTTCAGGAAACTTTAAAGCTGTAACAGTGATGCACCTGGGAATGAGAAGAGTTAGAGGCATGCCACTGTGGACTTGGAAGGCAGCTACTGCTTTAAGTGCACAAGTTGTTTTGAGACCTGGAAGCAAAAAACCAGGCTTCAGCTGATTTTTTGTAGTGTTATCCTTGATGTACATACTTGGAAGAAACAAGGATGAAGCAAACAAACCAGAAAACTGGTACAGATATGTGTACATGTCCTGAAAAGGACCAGGTATCATGTCCTCCACTCTTAGATGTATCAGTTTCTCTGTTTGGACTTTAAACTGGCATATCATGTGATTTCATTTTATGCAAAATTCAAGTTGTCTTTCCAAATCGTATATACACAGATCACATTGATTTGCAAGCTATGATGGTCATGCCTTAAATATGTGAGTGTGGAGTCCAAAATCTTCTAATCAAGATGTGATTGGTACTAAAAACCAAGGAAGTACCTGTCCTGAGAAACTGACTTCGTTGTTCTCTAGCTAAGGGTCTGAGTTATAAAGCACTAAATCTTCTCAGGAAAAGAGTGTTTGGGACCCTGATGAAATAATTAAATAAATATAAATAAATAAATAAATAAATAAATAAATATATATATA
>VXBT01000635.1:758842-797794 GCA_013400235.1 Oriolus oriolus
TATATATATATGTTCCTGCAGCACAATCTGCCTTCCATGATGTGTTAGTTACTTTCCATGCATGTGTAGCATGAGGCAGTTCACAACCCCATGGGCTGAAAATAAGAGCAATAATGTTATGCAGACCTTGGAATTTATTACTACCGTAAAAGACGAAGAAACTTTAATACTGTGAAAAGCAAGTCATCACATGTCGCCTCCCAACCCTACCATACATATCCGAAGAACCCAGTGACCCACAGTCCTCTTAGGGAAAGAGCTTTTCACTCATAGCTGAATCCTGAAGATAAAGTCATTATGTAGGATGATCGGAATAATGATGCAAAGTTAACACTCAGACTTAAGTATTTCCAGACACATTTTCCCTGTTTGGCAGGAAACTTGTTTTGTAAGACACAGAGTCCTCCTAATATAACAGCATAGCAACTGCAGCTTAGAACAGAACAAGTTGGTTAATGGACTGTTGGGACACTTTTGCTGTGTAACAGCCTTTAGACGCATGTATTTAAAAAACAGGTGGATAATACAAATGTTCAGTTACTAGGACACTAACAGTTATGTCCATGGTAATTTTGTTTCTGTTCTTTAAACAAATCATCACTTGCAAGCTCTAATGTTAAAACCAGAAAGCCACTCTAGTACACAGTGGCTATAAATGCCAAATCAATTTTCAGCAGATAATAAAGTCCATGTTTTACAATCAGCAATACACTGTTTTACTACCCAAAATGTAAGCTAATAATATATAGCTCTGCTAAATGGAAAATGCAGATATGCTGTTAAGAAATGGGCTGGCTGTGAGATGATGGATCATTTCTGCCGGGACCTTCTTAAAGCTATGTGCAAATGTTTTGAAAATATCACATGATGTGGCCATGTGTTAAAAATTACAGCCAGTTAAGTTCTCTGCTAAGAAAAATATGTGGGCAATTTATGAAATGCACTCCAGGATGGAGATATCTTAAGTAAAACCAGATTTTGAAAACAAACCCATTTTTTTTGAAACATGAACTTAAAAAAAAAAATAGTTGCAGCCACATCTGGAGAGCAGAAGTAAAGAAAGGGTGGTCTGACCTAATACCAGGCCATCTTCTGAAAGAGCAGCATTATTTCTGGGCTACAATGACTGTGATCACTGATTGTCCTTTTAAGGAAACCATGCTGAATACTGCCATGGGCAATAATAAAGCATTTTGTAGGCCAACATCTGTTCTTTGAAAGTACTATAAAATGACTGATAGGTTTGTAATGTTTCATAAATAAAGTCCGGAATAAACAGTACTAAAAAAAAAACCAAAAAGGCAAAAAAAAAAAACAACCACTACATTCACAGTAATCAGAGAAACTCATGTACGGTATTAGACTCGAACACTGTTCCCCCAGGAACAATTATTTAGAGATAAACGCTTCCTAGAGTTCGCTACACAGAATGACAAAACAGTTAACTTGGTTACGGCGAGCTGCATGTTAACGGGATTATCTTTCTAGAGACTTTTCTCAGAGTTGCAGCAGTTCCTTCACAGAGGTCTGAATGGCTTTCACAGCGCTTCATTAGCCAGCCCCGCTGCTGTCACTTTGCCCCGACAGGGGAGCGAGGAGGTGAGCGCCCAGTCGCAATTATAACAGTACGAGCAATTCGTCTTTGAAGGGCAAATTTAGTTTGTGTAATTGTTATCACCACACATAAACCAGAACCCGTCTTTATTACTTCATGTTCTTTCACCAAAAGAAGGACTTCAGATGTCAGGATCTCTCACTAAAGAGATGGTTCTGAAATCAAGACTTCACACATACACAAAAGGCACTGACATAATATCAGATTACATAAAAATACACATCCTTTTAATCTCCTGTACATAATGTGCTTACTTTTAAAATACAAAATCTGCCCCAGATGGCTAATAATGCCCATTTGAAAAAACACAACACCACAATATTAAAGGGCTAAAATATGCTGTGAACAGATTGAGAGGCAGTTCATCCTAGAGGAGAGTAAAAAAGTGCAGATGGGTGTCAAAAATAGCCAAGTGTCAGATCTGTTCAAGTATCTCCATTCTGGCACATGCTCCCAGTCACAGCTGTTAGTGTATTCTCTGTATCCAAGTGCAAGGTTTTCTAACACTCAGAGCTGACATTAAAACACACTTCTTGCTTGCGACTGCTTTAAGAGAATGCTGCAAATAAAAGATTTATTAAATGGTAAAGCTTAATGAGTATTGATAAGGGTATACATACTTGAGTGTAGCACATGCCATTTTGATTAAAGATGCATGAAATTTTAACCAGCAGGTAGATTAAGTAATTTAAATGCCAAAGGCTTAATAGATTTTCAAAAACGTCCACTCTAGGCATTCCAACAGTTTGCCAATAGTCCCAAATAATCCACACAAGGATCAAAACTGATAAGATTGTGTCATTTTAGTACATCTAAATATGTTGATAAAACAGAGAAATAGTAAACTGCATGAGAAGATGAGTTTCATACAAACATAAGGGAAACATCAGTGGATTCAAATTATGCACAACGCACAGTTTTCCTAATTAATGAATTACCATGGTATTTCTAATGAAGACCACATTCCCAGGAATGCAATGCACGCAAATCACATTTGATGTTTAAAGGGTTAAATTGACCTTTCATAGTCCTCAGTTGTTATCTATGCAAATTAATTTGCCCATATTTCAACCATATAAATCCTCTTAACCTTGTGCTTTGAGCAAACAGAGCCCACTTTCTTGTTACAATCACAATATCAGCAAACATACCAGCAGTAGAGTATGACCGTATACAAAAATCCTAAAAGGAAAACATTCTTCCAACAACTGGCAATACCTACATGCAACTGTGGCTGCAGTAAACTGGCAGATACTGTTTCAAAACACCATCTGCGAGGTATACAGACTCTCCGTGATCAAGCATAGCCTCTTCTGCCTGTCCTACCCAAATAATCCACAAGAACCAGCCAGCTGCAGGATCTCTAGCCCTGTCTTTTTTTTATCCAGAACACAGGCTGTTATAATCAGACACATGGCTTTCTCCAGTCCTTACCAAAGGGGGAAAAAAACACAAACAAAACACACCAAATTCAATCTACTCAGTCGTGGTCAACAGCTCACAAAACCCCTCAGACAAATCACCCTGCCTTAGAAGTGTTTTTATTGGCAATAACACTTATCAATTAGACAAGTGATCATAAGATCCAAGGGTAATATTTTCCTGAGGAAACCAACCTATTGTAACTCCCAGCTCCACAGCAATTCCTCTAATTCAGCAGATTTTTTTATTGTTTTATTTTGAATCAACATATTTCAGTGTGATTTGCCTGGTGACAGTGAAGGACTACGATTTAGGACAAGGCTGGAATAATCTGTTTTATAAATCTCCCTCACTTCTCCAACATAAACAGCTTTTCACAGAGATAATGTCAGCTGATGGGTAAACGCTGTGAATGATCTCTGACGATCAAATGTTTGCAGATTCAAGGTGCAGCTGACAGTCATGAAAGCCAGCCTGAAGCTGTATTTCTCTTAGCTAAAATGATCGCCCGTGCAGAGACCTGCACCCACAAAGCTGGTGACTTTCTGCTATTTCTACCCCTTTTCATTGAAATATCCAGTCCTGCTGTAAGTATCATCTCTAGCAGTTCACTTGCACAAATTCCCCTCCCCCCAACACATACACAACAGAATTTGCATCCGCGATCGCTCCGTACCCGTATCAGCTTGCAAATCACCCTCTATATTAAAAGAGAAAATAAAAAAAAGAGAGAGGGAAAATATACTATCAAAAAAACGATTAGCGTTTCCTCATTTAGAACCGAAAGAGCTGCAATAATTTCGACTCACCAGGCATCCTTGGATAAAATATACCACACTGTAAATGGCTCTCTCCTAAAAGCAAGCTTATTTAGGGCTCAGTGCCTCCTGTTCTGGAATGAACAGAGAGAAGCGAGGAGGGCCATCAGAACTGGCTGTGGCAGCGTAGCTGGAGGCAGGATGCTGGGCGCGTGCGTTTGCCAGGCAAAGACAGATGGAGAGCTGACACTCTGTATTGCACTTGGAGCAGAAATGTGAATGATGACAGGAGCACATGTGGCCTTGAACCCAGCCCTGTCTCTTCAGGCAGAACAATGACAGGGATGTGTGTGCAAATTATCACAACCCCGGCTCCCCTCAGCTGACTCCTTTTACTCTACCTTTCACACCAAGTTCCAGATGACCAAAGAATAGAAACTAAAATGCAGAGTGATAAGCCAAACACTGAATTATTCATTTTTTCTTTAAAAGTTAACCCTTTCCTCTGCTGACAACAATTAAAGAAAAAGCATCACTTTGAATCAGCTCTCCTCCAAATGTGGAAACAAATTCATTCTTTATTTTAACAGCCGTAATTTTGCACTCTATAGGACTATGTTTGTTTATTTAGCTGGAAATTCAAAACGTGCACAAGAATATACTGGAGGAGCCCCCCTCTTCCCACACTTATGTCATTATTATTCTCCTTTACTATAGGGAACAGAGTATCAAAATCACTCCCTCTCTCAGATCCACAGTAGTATGTGTAAAATAGAACACACTTAGAAAGCAGACCACTTACATTTTACTATGGTGCTTTTAACCCCCTGGGATTCTTCCATTGATATGTTCCAAACATTTGCAGCTTACTCTCCGTTACCTTGCATAGTGATCCATGGGGGATGAAAACAAAATCTTCCCTGTAAACCTTTTTCAAAAGCTAAACAATCATGTCCTCCCAATTTCTGATTTTGTGAACCCCTTCAATGTTTATCCTTCACATGAATAAGGTATGCCTGGCTAGGTTCAATTCACTCTTCCCTATTAAGCTTTAATGGACACCATGATACATAAAACTACAAGTCTTTGTTATAGTGCTTTATCTAAAGCTGGCTATTTTCTTCTCAGCAGTCCCTCTTTAGTCCTTTGTAAAACATCTTTGCCTCTTAGAAGAAACATACGCTTGACTCGCATGCCTTCTGTAGCACATGCAGTTTTGCACAAAATTCCAAGCACAAGAAAAGTATCGTCTTTTTTAAAACTCTCCTCCCATTCAGCACTTGCAAAAGCTTCCTTTAGTAACGACCATTTCTCCAGCAACTAGCACGTAGGTCCTGGTTCTGGTTCTGACTTTGCCTTTGCATTATACATTCAAACCCTTTATGGAAAGGCAACAATTTTAAGTCAGATCTTCTCAGTGTAAGGTCCGTCCCTGAGTACTTATTGATGCACCCCCTGATTTTACGTTATGCCATCTTCTGCCTCTATTACACAGAAACAACTCTGCTTTTAGGCCTTCCTCTTCCTTCCTCTAGCTACCACAGAGCCTGATAAAGATCTGTTTAGGAAAAGGACACACATGCAAAATTAAGCAGAAAATAACAGTCCCTCATAATGTCCGGACAGAACTCATGAATATTTCTCACTTAAAGAAAATGAATCACTTAATGTACTGATATTTCCATAATACCTTTTTAACACAATCTAAGTGGCACCCTTAAGTTTCAATTAAATAGGAGAGAAACTCCAAACACAGGACTAGCAAATCCAAGACCATCAAGAAGAAAACGAGCGGCTCCCCTGCCCCAATAAACAGCCCAGCACTAACAACCTAATGTGTCTGCTACTTGAGGCAGGTCTTTTCTTCATCTTCATCAGACCTCTATCGTAATGAGGTTCTCTAAAATGGATTTTTGAGTGTCAGAGAGCCCAAGAGAACAAAACATGAAAACATTTTCATGATAGCCCACTTTCATGAAGCGGAGGAAAAGTGGAGGGGCAAAGGGAGAGAAGCAAGGGAAACAGAGACAGGCGAAGTCTGCGCCAACAAGGCCTTTAAAGACTTTACTGTCCTTTTGGTTTTATGATTTGATGCACTATTTAAAACCAGCCAGGTAGTATTGTATTTGCTATGTTGTTTTTCTTTTGTAATGCTGTACTCTACATGAAAGGAAAAACATTTTCACAGCTGGAAATGCAACGTTTCATCAACATAGATGCAGCCTGAATCAGCTTCAGAGTAGAAAGTAACGTGTGAAAGGTATGACACATTTTAATAAAACCGAACAATATTCACTCCTAAAAGAAGGTCTTAATATCAGTACATTGTAAATCCACAGACCATGGCTCACGAAATTGAACTTCCATATGCTGTGTGATTATGCATCTTTTTTTCTGTGTGTAAAAAGCCTTTTTAAGCTGTTATCTGACTACAGTAATTGCCACTTAAATTGATCCACGTCAACAAAACCTGGATCCCTGGAGATTCTCACCTAGAAGTCTGCTCATGGAAGGGGCTAACAGAATGCCTGTGTATCTGAGACTACTTCAGCATTTTCTCAAGCAGCCAGCTGCATGAATAGTTTTTCCCTCTCATTATTTAATACACTGAGGCAGGCTGCAACCCATTTGGCAATCCTCCCTGAAGAAGTATCTGTGGATGTTTATTTGCTTTCCACACCCCCATTTTTAATGCAGTCACCTAAAGCTTGCCCCAAAAGTTTTTGCACCAGGTCTAAAATTTTAGCAGGCCAAGCAAAAGTGGACAGCCCATTCTGTAAAATGGTTTTATTCTCCACCAAGAAAGGAAAGGCAGTAGTTTTAACACAGAACAGTTCTGCTGCATCACAACAGTCAGAGTATTACCAAAATGAAAGGGATACAAAGAGAGTGAAAAATCCACAAGACAATCTAGGGCAAGTTTCTTTATGGTGCACATTACATTACACCATCCTGGGTGGGCACCAGCTCCTTCTTTGATGATCGCTCAAAATGCTTTACAAAATCATTTTACATCATCCTCTAGGAGTCCTTATTTTGAAAATGGGTAGAGAAGGCAAACCAGTCTCCACAGTCTTGTATTTGAAGGGGAAGAAAAAGATTTTTATGCAGCGGATGATATAAGGTAGTCAAGACATGGATCTGATGGAAAAGGGCAATTCCTAATGACCATCATTTAAACGTACAGAGATTGCCTTTTGTGCAAACCCAGCTTAATAACAGGGATTGGAAGTCCACTGAAACACATCTGTAGTTAATGAAAGCTCTCTATTAACAGTGAAGGAAGAATTTAACTCAAAGCTTTTCTGTAGGACTTCTCAACTTCCCGCTCTACTTATAGCAGACTGTTGTGATACATTGTGACTTCACACAGTGGGTATTAAGTGAGTTAATTCAAAGGAGCTGAAACCTCATTGATCCTAATTGAAAGCAATACACCCAACCAAATAGTTTTCTACCCCATCTGCTCTGGCCTGCCACCAGCTATTCAATACAAGAGAATTAATAGTTTCAGATATTCTAACAGACCCAATAAAAGCACTCATTTAAGCAGGACTGCATTAACAAAGTGAAAAACCAAGGGCAAAATGGGTTCAAATGGAGCATTTTACTCCTAGTTGGCTTTAACAAAGCTGAATAATGCTTATTCTGACTTTTTATGTGCAAGACTTGATAAACTGAATGAGAAGGCACTCAATGATCAGTCAACGAGCATTGATGAATGGTCATTAGGACCCCCCCAATCTCAGGGAAGGCCATTCCACAAAGTGGCACACCAGCTTGAAAGGGCGGACTCACTAATGTCCAGATTTCCCCGCTTGCTTGTTCCACTTTCACTTTCAGACCACTGGCCACCAAATGAGGCTGACATATTGGAAAATAATCTTTTATGGGCGAGTGGTAAATAAAAATGGAGGCATTAGCTGGGCTTTCAAATTCAAATCTACTAGTTTTGTCAGCCCCAAAACGTTTTGATTTTCCACCCAGCTGGAAGCTATTAGTGTTTTCTTAAGGCATCCCACTGACAGGGCAAACCCACCTAATGTGTGAGCTGTGGAGCTGATGCAGGGGACAGGGGACAACCACTTCTGAATGCTTTCTTAACTTTATTCAGTTGACTGTCCAACCAAGTACAGTAAAGGCAACACCTTCAGGAGAAGCTCGCTCATTTCTTGCTGCCCAAGTATCTCCACTTGCCTGGTGCAATGGCAGCCCACCTAGGCCTGCACCCTCAGTGCAGCTTTTTCATGACATTGTACCTAGCCTAGCTTGGTTTTACTGCACTACCACAAAAGGCTCAAGCTATCCAAGAAAGGCACTCCTCTATAAACTTCTAATTCTTTGCTTGGAAATGGAGTTTAAATATTCCAATATGATATGTGCTTATCTGTTAACAGCAGCTCTTTATGCATGCAACACAAAACATTTGCCAGAAAACACTAAACATTTCCCTAAGCATTTCCTTATTGGCAAGGCTTTCTGGACTTCTGAAAAAAAGACAAATGAGACATTTAAAACATACACTGCTCTGTGAAACATAGACTAATTGAGATTACCTACACAAATCAAATACTGAGCAGTTGAAGGAGTCACCAAGGTGGGAAGAAAATATTCTTGGTTGTCTAAGACAAACTGTTCATGATGTTACTTCAAGTACTGGATTAAATTCATTGGAATTGAGAAAGCATTCATGTCTTTTCAGTTAAGAAAACTTGTAAGTAATATTCATATTTCAATAGTACTCCAAAAAGTATTTTAAATCATCTGTTAAGAAAAGGCAGCCTTGATAGTGGATTAGACTTAACAACCTAGACTGCCTACTGCTTTTTGATTAAAAAAAACCCCAAAAATTAATTCTTGTTGTACATTTAGAAATTCCAGTGACATTTCAGGTGCATTTCAGGTTTTAAAGCAATGAAAATATCCATTAAGACCTAACATGAAAGAATAGTTCCACAAAAAATTAACTGACTCAGAATGGGAGTGACAACATTCAGGCCCTAATGACTGCATGCTCTTTTACTCTCTATATAGGTTTGCGTAAGAACACTCACATGGACAAACTCACATATAAGTGTACCTGTCTTAGTGTCTATTTCTTTTACTAGATCTAGGCTAAACAAGTTTTGCCTCACATTTTTATTAAAAACTATATTTTCTATAATGTGGGTAAATTAGAATTGACTGCTAATTTCTATCATCATTTGACTTCAAAGAAAATTACCACACCATCTGTGCACAGACACCACTCAAGCACTTTAGAAAATTTGATATTGATTTGAAAGTATTTCTGAAAGAAAATACCAATGATGCTGTCTCACTAACAGAGAGAGAACACATTTAGTGTGACCTGGAGAAGCCTGGAAGAGAATATCTGCTCCTGCTGAACTACGGCCATATTTTAAGATACAAAAANATCAGTTGCTTTTTGACTTGAAGCTCCGGGTGTTTGTTCATTTAACATGGGTAGGGAAACTCCTCCTGCTGTAGTATATTAACCCAAGTTTTGACCTCTAATCGATGTCTTTTCAGTGTATAGGACCTTCATAATAAAGATAATGTAGAGCATATTTGTGTGAAAGCGTATCTACCACTAGCCATAAATTTGAGCCTTGCATTTTTCTCTGTAACATGTCAATATTTGTGACACTAACTAAACATATTTTATTCATTTGACAAGGATTGTTACATTATATTGAAAACTTTTGTTTCAATGTCACCACCTCCCCATTTTGACTGATGGCGAGTTAGTTTTGTTAAAATGCACAGGGTGATAGCGTATGCTCCAGTGAACTTTCCCTCCTCTCAGCACCAGAGACAAAAACCTGCAGCTCTGCTCTGTGCTGGCAGCCATCTGGCCAGCTTTCTCTCAATGCCTGCCCCACACCACACTGCAGGCAAAATTTCAGGGCTCTAGAGCTCTGCAGAGCTATTCATGACATACCAATTTCACATTTTCTGCTTGTATGCTTGCAACAATAAATGCTAATGAGGACTATGAATGACATTTTTAAAGACAATAAAAAGGTCTCCAAATCCCTTGCATATGGAGACACTATTTTCTAAACTTCACCTTCTGTTAGGGAGCCATTACACTCTAAAGGAAAAAAATAACCTAAGGAGAACAATGAGATGATCAAAGCATAACCAAGTCCTTAAGAATTCCAAAGAAAACAATGTTTGCAAAGCTAGCTTAATGACAGACAGATTTTATGCTGATGCACAGCACTAACACTTAAGCATTGTAACTCTCTTTTTCAGTAACACTGCTACTTCTCATCGAGGGGCTCAGAACTGGGTGGGGGAGGGGGAAGTCATAGCAAATCCTCCCTTTCACTGATCACATATAAGTCTACAAGCCACAGACTTGGACTTAGCAATTACTAATCTCTAGATGAGTCCAAGAATACTCTAAATAAGCCCCAGAATAAACTGTAATTACTAATGGATTTGGAATGCTACGCTTTCATAGAGATCTCTGTGCTGACAAAGTGTGGCCAAGACAAATATCAAATTATATTTTCTTTCCCCAAATCTGCCTATTGCAATGCTCTTGCTAAGACAAAGTAATGAGAAAACAGGAAAAAAAAGAAAGAAAAAGAAAGAGAAAAAGGAAGAGAGAAAGACAGAAAGCAAGAAAGAGAGAGAATGAGAGAAAAGAGAGGGAGAAAGAGAGAGAAAGAAAGAGAAGAAAGAGAGAAAGAGAGCAAGAGAGAGAGAAAGAGAGCAAGAGAGAGAGAAAGAGAGAAAGAGCGAGAGAAAGAGAGAAAGAGAGAAAGAGAGAAAGAGAGAAAGAGAGAAAGAGAGAAAGAAAGAAAGAAAAAGAAAGAAAGAAAGAAAAAGAAAGAAAAGGAAAGAAAGAAAGAAAGAAAGAAAGAAAGAAAGAAAGAAAGAAAGAAAGAAAGAAATTGCTTTTACTCTGGGAAATGTATTTATATTAAGACAACTTCCCCTTATCAGGAAGATTAAAAACACTTCCAGGAAAATCCACCAGGTGGAGCAAATACACAGCAATACAAAACATTTATTTATGCCCGTAGTGCCATTTTCAACAGGGGGAAAATGGTTTATATGCAAATATTCTTACCTATTGACCTCTCTTCTTCGCCTTTTTGTCATATATTGATCAATTTGTATTTATTTACTACATTTATAATGGTACAAAAACTTTGTTCAGAGGGGCCTTCACACAAAGCTATTGTTTCTGATGAGCTCATTATGAATTTGTGAACCACAACAGTCATCAGAAATATAAAGGAAATTAGAGAATAGCATTATTCAACATAAATATATATACATATATATATATATAAAATTTTTTCCGAACAATATAAGATAAGGTTGTGCTTGTAAAACACACTGACAAGTATTCGGAAAATAAAGCTTAGTCTTACATCAGGTAGAAAACTCTTTGCACTGGCCTCCACTGTAAGGGACTGGAAATGTGGCCGTTCTGCATGTCTGGTTATGTTTTTATACACACAGTAGTGCCCGTAACATCACAGCAGTGCCATTGTACAGCATGTTGGTGTTTACTATTAATGCTTTATTTTAGTATGACATCTGTCAACTACTGAGTAATTTCAAGAGGGCAAGTGAATGAGGACTGTAAATAAATATTTCAGCATATCTAGGACAGCTAAGCATTATTTCCCCATTTAAATTATTGGCTTTCCAGAGCCAGGTGAGAAAGTCACCTCATCGTCAAGTATTTTCAGTTTCCCTGATGAATTAGGAGGTCTAATGGAACAAAGGCAGGGGGTCACATTTTTACACGAAGAGAACTAAGTCCTAACAGAACAGTGGTTCTTTCATGGATGAGTTTTCTCACAGTTATAATAGGACAACCCACTGGCAGACCCTGTCATTGCTAAAATGCCAAGCAGTATTACCAAATGAACTGCTCTAATGCAGTTCAGCATCTGGAAACACAGCAGAATCAGTACACATACTCACTCAACCCTTGATGATAGAAAAGCAATACCTTTTGTAAGTGACAAAAGGAAGGTGCTGATTTTAGTCAAATCTTTTTCTTTACATTGTTTCCTTAGTTACACCTTCCATCACATTTTTCTCTCACTTTTCCAATCAGTGCCCTCTGTTTTCTCTCTGCCATCACATCTACTCCTAAATTCATTACTCTGGGGCCAGCCACCTTCGCACTCTGCTACACATCTCTCTTCTCCAACTCACTGCACGACCTGTCTCTGCTCCAGCCGCCTTGGACATTTATCCTCTCCCACTTCCACTAACCTTGACAGCTAAAAGAAGTTCCAGAATTTCAAGCTGTGAGTACTACCATAAAATATTATCCACAATTAGCACATAAATTGAATAGCAACAACCAGCACTCTAATACTGAGGGAAAAACACTGTGCCAGCTAGGTCTCCACTACAACACTAAGCCAGAGTGGGATTCACTTGAAGTGCTATTGAAGGAACACATCAAGCTCCCTGGAAGCACAATATGTTGACCTATCTCTGTGCTTCTAGTCTGACCCAAATGAATCCCATCATACCTGAGGAAAATTAAAATACCAGATCTTTGTTTCTTTAGGAACTGGGAGGAGCCTTGAGGAACACAGACCTCTAAACATAACTTCACTGTATCTAATTGTGTTTTACTCCACATGGTGCTTTGTTGTAGCCATTCAGAAGAGAAGCAGAAAAATGCAGAGGTGATTATGAAGTGGAATTTCATACCAAGAGCAAATTACACCACTTTACGCTAGAAGAACGTCTGCAAAGAGCAGCAGTAAATGTTTGGGCATAATGCAAGGTGCCAGTTTTAATAAAGCCCAAACTATCTTGAGAACTATTATCCGCAAGAACTTTACTTAAGCAAGATTGTCACAGCAGAGGCTTGTGGAGATGGCCAAGATAAATTTTTTTTTAAGAGAATGCTGATTTAAAACCATTATCACCAAGGAATTTTTGAGTGGCAACCATGGTGTAAAGACTATCATTTGTTATAGTTTTCAAAGAGGCTCTAGACACCCAATGGGTAGGCAGAAAGACAGTGTGGTGGTTCTTGTCACTACACATCCATGGAGAACTTTTCATTTAATGGACTGCTGTTTGAGGTGGGCAGTGGTTGGCTAGAGATCATGGACAGTTCATTGGATTATGAACTCTGAAAAAAAAAAAAGGCAATTAAAACACTGGAAAAGAGGGACACAACTTGTATGACTTGTAAAGGTTTAACTAATAGACAGCGCTTTCAAAGAGACACATATTTCCTTTATATGTACAAACCCTATAGGAACATGAGACTGACCACAATTCATAAAACATTTTTTTTTTCATCCTACAGATACAAGCAATACTTATTTAAATTATGGCTTCTTTACAATATGACAAGACAGACATTTAAAACTACATGTCTAAGTAATCCACTTTTACTTAAAGGCACCTTTACACCAGAGTAACCTAGGGAGTTTGTACTGAAGAAAGGGGCCTGATTCTAAAAGTGAAGGATTATTGTACACATATAAGAGTTGATTAGATCACAATTATCAATCTGATAACACTGTAACAGCTCTTTTGTTGCACCATCTCCTGAAAATCCTTTTCAGATGGGGGATTAGTAGCACAATAGATGACAATGACTTTTGGTCTGCCTGCTTTGTAGCTGACTCCTGTCTGTGACAAGAGTGCATACATGCTCTGAAGGCTGCCTCTCTCACTCAAGGGTCCCCAGAATTCTCACCTGGCAATGTCTGCATGCAAGAAGAAAAGTATGCCCTTAAATCTGTATTACAAATTCCCAATGAAATATTAGCAGGGAAAATTTAAGTTACTGCTCTAAAGATTTCAATCTCACCTATGAAGTACCCAAAATCGCTAGCACATGAATGTTTGCTGAGCCTGTGGGCATAACTCTACAGACTGGACCAAAAGCCTTCCGCATGAAAGGAAATGAAACCTTAGTTAATTTTCAGCTCTCCTTCTCTACTCCTGCAGCCACAAATATCTTTCTTGGACCAGCTTCTGCCCACAACAATAAAAGTCAATAGTCACAAGCTACACTCAGTTTTGCTGGAAGGCCTTATTAATTATGTTCCCTCCCTTTATTACTTGTACCTAGTGATTTTAAGTTCTACTAGTACAACTATTAACACCACTATGTTATAAACTCAAGTGTGGAAATTGTACAAATAAGTGTAATATTCTTCACTTATCACTTAAACAAGAAGTCATACTTTAATTCTTCACACACACACATTAAAAAAACCAAAGCAACACAAAACCAAACACAAACTAACAAAACAAAACCAGACAAAAAAACCCCAAAACCAAAACCAAACCAATCAACCAAACAAACAAAAACCAAAACAACCAAACACGTATCCAAGGCCTTTGCCTACGTAAACATACGGTATCTTTCAGCTATAAGCATTAGCTTTACATCCCAATGAACACTTTCCATCTATGGACCCAAACCTGAACCCTGCCTGTGACCTCAACAAACAGCGGCTACGAGGAGCAAGGACTATAACTGACCCTATCCCAACACTTTAAAATTTAACACCAAACTGGACATCTAAGAAAATCACATGAATAATGAGAATGGAAGCATTGATAGCTGTCACTACTGTTTTAATGGGCCAGAAACAAACACTAGCTTGGTTTGAATCCAGGGGAGAAAGAAAAATAATGCTGCCACGCACGCTTAAAATGACAAACTTAATATGCCAAGCATGATAATTATATAAATGACAACTACGAAAAAAATACCATTTTCAACAGTTTAACTGCTGCATAGAACAAAATCCACCTCAAATAATTTGCTCCTCAGAAGATTTGATTTCTGAAAATAAGAGGTCAAGCAAGAGAAGGAAGAATTAAATAATAGAAAAAAGACGCGAATTCGGAAGCAAAAGGGTTAATGTTTTGTTTCAGTCAGTGTTATACCAATGCCAGAATTACAAGGGAAAGACTAAAAAGAGCCAATTTTTTTCTTTATTATTATTATTCTTTAAAAGAAAAAAATCATGCCTATCTGTCACAGGATTGTCCGGGCTGGAAGAACCGGCAGGAACCTCAAATTCCTGACCAAACCCTCTTCCACACAATGCCTCCTGAATGGAAGGAACCAAGGCCCGGCAGAGATAGCCCCCTGTCAGGAACCAGCCCTGACGTTTGCGGACAGACGGGGCTGGCCTCGCAGGATGTCAGAGCAGCAAACTGCTGTTCGAGATACTGGGTTTTCACACACTCCCAGCCTGGATGTTTTGCTCTTCAGGTAATTAAACAAGGAAACGGGGCTGATGTGTACGAGTCTGACCCCTGTGCCGTGGCTCCGTGGTTCTGCACATCAACTTCCGCACCAGCCGCCCCAAGCATCAGCAGAGCCCTCTACTGCTGCTCTTGCCTCTCTCGACACCAGGCTCTAAAACAAATCCTCCTGGAAATATCTGCTGCTACTCCCTCCCGCCCCCACCCCCAGTTGACGAACGGCTAAATTATCTGCTCTGTTCCACACACCTTGCTGCTTTCTCATAAAAAGAAGGAAAAAATGAAAGAAATGGGTGCTCGGGTGTAGCTGTTCTTCAGCCAGCCATTCAAAATATTAAGTTTACTGGGGGGAGGGGATGAACAGACAGAAAGATGAGGCAAGGGATTCCCAAATTAATGTCCAGTTTAAGGTCATTACTCAAAATCAAAAAGATCCTGAAATACACTGCCAATTTGTCCAGCCAACAGCCAGACATTCACTTATTTAGAAATAAAATTATTCTGATTTAAGCATTATTGAAGAGTCTTTGTCTTACAAGAGGACATAAATCATAGACCTAGGTATTAGAAAAATAGACCAGTGTTTTGTCTCTCTTTTTCCCCAAATTTCAGAAATGGGAAAGGGCAGGTGTTACCACCTATGCATGGCAGAAAACCCTACACAGGGCTGCTCTGCGACTGACCTAGTTTCTATGCTCTTTAAAGGCTATTTAAACAAAAATTATTTTTAATAAAGGTAACACATTCCTACTTCTTTCTGAAAAATCCACAGAATAGAATACTGGCTGAAAAGAGAAGAGCCCAGAAGAAAAAGGAGTACAAAAGCATGCCTGCTTGTCTGTGTTCAACACAAAGAACATTAAATGAAAACAACTGGCACGCTGCCAAATTCCTATACAGGCAAAGAGATTCAAATAAATTGATTTCACGCATCACACTGACCTGGGATCAGTGAGCAGTGGTACAATACACTTGCTGCTCCATGTGGGGCAAAGCCCATTAACGTTATCAGAGACACATTACATTCAGGGGGAGTGGGGAGGGGGGGCACAGAGAAGGAACCCAAACTCTGCAAATTCAGGGAAAAAGAAATCACTTTGAAAAAGGAACTTGAACTGGAGGGCTTGGTTTCAGTTTATTAATAAATATATCATATTGCAAGAGCTTGTCCTCTGCTCACCTCAAAGGTTTTAAAGATCGTATTTTCAAATTAAAATAAATACTAATGTCACACACACACACTCCCCTTACACTCTACTTTTAACACAGTTGTTCTCGAACTCACTTATTCTCTGTAAATTTCCTCCCTTCCCCATCCGCTAGTGTTTTACATGGATTATGGGTTATTTTCTTTGTACTTCAAAAGCTGGATTCCTGCCCAACATACTCTTACTGGCTCAGAAAGCAAGCTGGAGAAATCGGCCACTACTCTCAACTGGCCCAAATCAACCTGACCTAGAGATAAAAATGCCTTATTTGCAAGGTAGCAACAAGTAGGGCACCAGTTCCCTTTGTAAAGTCACCCATACATGCTCTCACATACCAGGTAGCTGTCTCCAAACCAGAATTTTGAATTTCACTTTCTTACAACATGTGAAGTAACCCATGTTTGCCGTGGAGTCTCTCCTTGTCATCCCGGCTTTGTTTTTGATGAAGCTCTCTCACACTCCAATCAAGAGCAATGCCAGCAAGCCACAGGTGTGCACCACACGAACAGATGAAATTCTGATTGGAAGGACAATTCACTGTCTATAATACACTTGTACTCTTTTGCATCTGTGGTATGTCAGAAGGGGACTTTATTATTTTCACTGTACTCCTTAATATACATGGTAGGCTAACAATTGTTTTGAAGATAAAAAAGGAAACCAAGAGAAGATGACTTTGCAATAGCAAAACAAAGATGAGGATGCTTGAAAGGGGTCACATCAGCAGAGGCAGTCATTGCTACAAGAGGCCATTGCTTCAAGGGGGCAAGAGACTCAAAACACCTTTTTTTTTCATTTTGTTCCATTTAGGTTTCAAATAGCAAGTCGAATCTTCCTGGGCTCAACAAAGTCCAGATTAAGTTAAGCTCAAACAATGTTGGCTTCATCTCTAATTACTTATTGAAATAAAAAAAAATGAAAATTGGGAGCTTCTTGGCCATTTAAGACTAAAATTTTGGAGCATGTCACAAACAAATACATAAGATGTAGATATCTTACCCAGTCACCTCAATTCAAGTAAAAGTCAAAATGTCAAAGATCTAAGAACTGTTAACCACCACTGATCACTCTCTAAGAGCTACAAAGCAGTTTTGAATTCTTCATTACCAAGGTGAAAACTATACAGTATCGTTAACTCTGTAAGATGTGTCATAGAGAGGTGGGTTTATTTAGGTATAAGGTTACAGCTGATGGAACTGCATAGGGAATGGAATCATGCAGTATACAGCAACTTCACCACAGCAGGGGTGTGCCTGCACCCAGGTGATACAGAGAGCATGACCTGTGCAATAGTGAACAACAAGAGGGATAAGGTGCTGTTCCCTCCCTTTTATGAATACTTCAGCAGATCAGTTGGACTTTATAGAGATGAAGTGAATTTTAGTCGCATTCATTCCCTTTCTTTAAATGAATGGTATTAGAAAATATGCTTTTCTCCTAAGTTGTAGGAAATTTCCATTATCTTGCACGTGCTCTGACAGCAATAAACCACAATAAACTTCCTATTAGTATGCCAGCATTGCATGCTTCAGGCATGACATCTTTACTTTTACATTTATTTATTTTTTAAATCCTTTATGAAGACCCATATGGCAAAAGAAACCAACCAACAACCACCTGTACAGGGTACATTTGCACTTTGAAAAATAAGACTATAGATAGTAAAATGGAGAAATTAGTCAGAAGCTATACACTGCCGAATTAGCAAACTAAAAACACAAGAAGAAACCCTGCTAAGATTATTCATTCTCTTCCAATGCTGCTTAAGTACACAAAGGACCCACAAAAGCATTTACTTGTTTTAAAATGAACTAGGAACTCAAGTTAGAATGCAACTTCATTTTTATTAAGATTTAATTTTTTAAGAGTATGTTCACCCTGGTGCACAAAACCTCGGGCCTGGCCCTTGCCACAAGGTGATGTGCCAAGGCTCCCGCTGGCACTCTCAGCTGTTCTCCATCTCTCCACACCCCACAGGCAGAGCAGGATGGGCCATGGTGTCTCAGGTGGGAAAACAAGTAATATGATTAAGTCTGAGCTACCTTTAAAACTATCCAGGGCAAAGCCAAGAGTACTCAGACACTATTCATCTTATTTTGGTACTGTACTCTATCAAAGTTATGTCAGGCAATATGGTCCAACACTGAGAAAGAAAGTTATCCAAGTGCTGGAAAGCACTTAAAATCAGTTTAGCAGTTTCTTGCCATCCAGACATATACCATTTTAGAAGAAAAAAATGTAGTTACAGTAAAGACAGGAATGTCTGTCATACATTATCTAGAAATGTTGTCCTGCAATAGCAGATTTACTTTTCTAGTACAGTAAAACTCTTTGCACACAAGAAGCAGAAATATCCATTCTCATTATCATCTCTATCAAATTTATCACAGATTCCCAATGCAATGAGTTTACCAGAGCGTTCCACTAAATTACAAACAACCATTTTGCCAATGTGATTACAACTGTCTCTTAACCTGGTTGCAAATACTATTCCAATTCACAGTTCAGAAAACTGAACTTCATTATTTCCACAACCCAACCAAGTAATATTTACATGACACATAAAAAGCAATTATGTCATTAAAAACACAAAAAGAACCCCAAAGTTAAAAATTTCACATATACATATTTAAGATTTTAGAAAAGACACGGCTGATGGATTTTACTGGCATTGCAGTACTCTTTCTCACTGGTATTAAAGGAAGACAGCACCTTCATTGATTTAGGCAGACTCTTTGGAGGCTAAAGGGAAAGATTTCTTTTTTAATTACAGTTTACAAGGCAAGGTACAGTCATTATATACACAAGAATAACTACTAAAAGGTATTCACATTATAAAATCAAATATTTTTCTGTTCCTTACCTTGACAAAATTCAAAGTTCCCTTTTTTCCGGCAGTCACCTATCACTAAACTCAGTGCTCTCCAAGTGTTTCTTTTGACAGATATCATTCTCCACCAATCGCTCTGCTAATTTCCTCTTTCCTTTTCTGACTGGGACAGATATTATGTTCACCAGCCCAGAGATCAATCTTTTCTACTGACAACAACAAATGAAAAAAGAAAAAAAAAAAAAAGAAAAAAAAAAAAGAAGCATATATCACAGCTAGTTTGAAGCACCACACCCCTTCATTTGCATGATAATAGTAGTCTTTTAAATAAAAAGGGAAGACAAGAAACATTATTCTAAACCAAGCAATCACATTTTCTTAGCTAATATAAGATAGTACTTTAAACGGTATGAATTCTTCAACAAAGGTTGTTTCATAACTTGCTCAGTTAAAATAGCTGACATATAGAAGGCAACAAATTAAGGGCAGACTATATTCTACCTATTAGTTAATTCTGTGAAAATGCTTAGGTTTAAATACATTCATATAATATAAAATATTACATACTTTACCTGGTTCAATAGAAGCTCTTGAGAATCATTTATTAAATCAAAATGTTTACTAAAAATAGAGATCTTCCAATTTACACATCGCTATACTAATTTGGATTTGTCAGTCATAACAGCAAACACATTTAAACAAAGGCAGATCACAAAGCTACTGATGTATTTACAAATCATCTTCCCACTTTTGAAAAGGCAATTTCCCTCCGACTCCAACACCTAAAAACCTGTTTATTTGGGTTACACAAATACTCTGCCATTTGTATAAGTCTGCATTACAGTATTGTCAGTTTTTCCAAGGCATTAATATGCTTTTCAGGGGTTCATAATTATGTCAAGACAGAAAGTTTTTTCAGAGCCAAGCACACACAGTTACGTACATGCTTCAATCTGCAACCACTATTCAAGTATTTCAGGACATAAAGTTAAGCATGCACAAGGATCCGGATGCAGCTCATGCATCTAACCCAGAATCCAGCCCCAACCCTCTCCTGGACTAGGATCTTTCTGCAAAAAATTTCATTGCCCAAGGCATTTGCAAAAGATCACATTTGTGTTTGTGGTAGAAATTGCAATCTTTCCCACAAACAAGCACCCTTCTCAAATCAAAACAAACCTCCCCAAGTTAAAGTTAAGGTTACAGAACAAAGGAGTTCACCAAAGTCCTTTATTTCCAGTGTTAGTGGTCAGACATTTCCCCACAGTCCTGAGAGAAGCCAAAATTCCACTGATTTCAGTGAAAACAAGTGGTAAGGACTGCAGAACTCTACCCAGAATTTGGCAACTGTGGAGCTCTCAAAGTGACACAATTGCCTCTGGCATTTGGAAAATAATCTCCAAAATGTGGTTAGGACTCCACAACTTGGGTACGGTAACTACTTTTATAAAATTATTTTTATTTTGTATGCAATTCTCTAGTTGTCACAATGTTCTTACTTAGGCAATAAATTTACTTTGCAGCTGTGCCCTAACATGAATTGTGTACTTTTCAATTGCCCAGACTTTTGTACAACACTTTAAATTTCCATAAATGCATACAGCATTCTCTGAATTGTTGTTATTGTTTGATCTGATTTTTATGGTCATAAACCCATGTCCCTACCGAAACTGAACAATCCTCCACTGACCAAATGGCTCTATTAATTTCACTGAGATCATTTAAACATGAAGTTTTCTAGCAAGTGACAATAGTACAATCTGGTTGAAATACTGTCTTATAGTGGAATATTAAATTAACATCATTATCTTGGATTCAGAATTACACAGCAGACATCTGTAAAGATGTATTCATGTTTTGCTAACCTTTTCTAATTTGGCCACTAGAAACAATTATGGTCAAATATGTTAAACTATTTAACACATAAAAATTCAGTATTTGTGTCTGCAGAATAGCATACTCCTTTTTCATGGCTGGTAAAAGATTTTAAACATCTTACTGTAAAAAAGTTCTTATTTAAAAAAAAAAAATCTGTCATCCACTTTACAATGAAGACATCACTTCAATTTGCTACTCTTCGTTTCAGGCCCATGTTCATTTTTTCTACATGCCACATTTTCCAAAGTGATGGATGCATTTTGCTATACCCATTCTACATTAATCTCCTCTTTTAAATGTATTTTTGCTTCCTGAATTGTAAACTGCTGCTGTTGTTCGAATGTACAGGCAAAACTGTCTATGTCTGAACTTCACTGAAAGCAGAATGCCTCAAACAATTTGTAGTCTTACATGAGTGTTATAAAAAAGGATCAACATGTTGTATTACCATGGAAATTTTGAAAAACATACTTTCCCAAACAAATATTACTTTTTCTCAATGGTATGAAGTAATGAAAACCACATGTGTAAATCTGCGATCCGTGCAGTAGTTCAAGCTGCAGCTAATAGAAAATACAGAGAGTGAACTCTGCCATATAAAGGATTCTTGTTACAGAAATATAATGTGAAAACCAGATGCAGACAGAAAACCTTAATCACAGATGGGAATGTAATCACTGGCATACAGAATACTTTTTTGATCAATCTCAACCATATGAGAAATGTATTTATTTTCTAAGGAATGCAATAACTCTAGAGAGTCTTCTATTTGAATTCAGTTAACCTCATATTCACAGTGCTTTTATCTTGTATGTGTAGAGAAGGGGGATATAACCTGAGCCAAGATTTTTAGAAGAGCCGTTGGCCCTGGCAAATCGTTCTTGTATCAGCTTATCTTTCAAGGAATTAATAGGATGTAAAGACTACAAATATCAGGATCACCCTCAAATGAAATCAACCATTATTGTACTTCCTAGTTACTGCCAGAAACCCCTTCATCACCTAAGCAATTCCCCAGTTAAATTTTCCCTTTAATATGTGGTTCTTCAGAAATACAATGCTAAGAGCAAGCACACTGTCGCACTCAAGTTCTGTGAATCAGAACTGGAGTCCTACAGTAAAGAATATCCCTTTGTAAAAGCTAAAGAGTCATCAGTTCAAAAACAAATTTACCTGGGGCTTCCTTCTAACTGCTGAAAGTCCCTGTGAATGCCCTCCACCCACACAGCTCCCAGGGGTTAGCAGGAAACAACAGACCACGGCGCAGGGCAGCTATCCAGCTACATCAAGTGTCTAAACTGCCAACTGTATTCTACCAACTATCCAGACCAAGGCAGGACCAAGATAACTCCTGACAGTTTTCACTGCTTGTGATGTTTAGACTACAACAGTAGTAATACATGCATCATGTAAAATATGGACTGATACCTCAAACTGCAATATATATTTTAAAGAAACCCATAACCAAAACCAAAAATCCCAACTTGTGCTAGGAAATAAAACTTCGGAAAGAAAAGGCATTCAGAGATGAGAGGCCTCCAGGGTCTTGGGTACCAGCAGTGGCAGTTTTACTTCCTGGCAGTCCCCAATTCCTGCTGTGCCCACCTCCTGGATGTACCCAGTCTACCCAAGAATATACACCACTGCCTGACTGTCACAGTTCATAACTGGGCCTATTAAGATAATCTAAAGTTGGTATAAATTTATTTTAATAGTATAATTAAGTAACACAAACTACAATTATTTGGTGGCTGTTACATCGGGGCAGAGAGCGGTGACAGAAACCCTTTGACAGGCACAGGGTGGGCAGATTCTCCCTCTCTCTTATCGCCTCTAAGTCCATTTGCCATCATTTCATTTTAGGTGTCTGCAGCAAGAGGACACAGTCACTGCAGTACCCTACCACAGGGCTGCCAGCAACAGCACATCACAGGTGTCCATCAGACTAACTCTGCTGAAATTCCTGTAAAGACGCTTTCTTAATTGAATGCCTGTAATGCTAGGTGCATTTTGAAGTCTGCTAGTTGTTTTTTTACTCCATTGTTAACAACTACCAAGCCATTTGATGAAAATACTTTGATTCCACCACTGCACCAAAACAGTTTTCAAAGCATCTTGTCTCTTCTGAGACTTAACTTTAAATTTCTGAGACTGCAGCACTAACAGATATTGCAGAAGTCAACATTCAACACTAAAGTAATATGGGCTGGATATGCTTGTCTTATTTTTAAACAAGCATGCCTAGATTAATAATAAACTTTGGCCAGATACATATTTCCATGTTTTTCATATAGCATCATCATCGTGTGTGTGTGTGTAGAGCGCTAAAAACGGAGTGAAATCTTCCAGCTGAAAACAGTTCCACGTGACAAAACAGAGAGGAATCCTGAAAACTCCTGCTTTGTGTCATGTACGGGTGTGTGTGCCTGTGTCTTTTATTTTTTCCCTCTCATCTAATTTCATCTGTGAGAGACTGTCCCTAGAGGACAAGACAAGAGAGAACCAATTATATCCAGCGGTTGGTTTCTCCAAAATGAAGGCATCTGTTCCATGCCAACGACTTCCACATGGAAGGAAAACAGAACTTTGAAGGCATCTGCGTTCATGGTTGACAGTTGCAGATCTTAGGGTCTACTGTAATTGCCCAGCTGCAAACATGATTTGGCTGCTGCTGTTGTCAGCTGATCTCCTTGCACTGAAAAGAAGGGAGTTTAAATAGCAAATAGCTGGATAAAAATCAGATATTCTTCCACAATTCTGACACCTTTTCCCTTCTGAAGGAGGTATTTTTCCTGGTACAATGGGTTTGATGGAAGTAAATTGCAAAGTGGTTCTTAAACTAACATATTACAAAATATTCTGCTTAAAAATGCTGTTCTTTAAATAATGTAACCATCCAAGCACAATGTATTCATTATTTGCTAGTATTTCAGGCTGGTATTTTGTAAGAGTGATTCAGAAACCATGTGATTCACCAGCCACATAATCCTGCAGCCCACCTTATTTAGCCCAGCAGTCTCAGTAATATCAAGAGTCCACCTGAGCAGAAGCTGAGAGTTTTCACCCCAAATGCATAAGGCAGATAAATAACTGGTATATTTATTACTCAACTCACATCACTTCCAACATAAGTGAATACTTTCCAAAAGACACTTTATAGAAACATTACTGGTAATTCAAAATCTGGCTTACAGCACTGGGTGCCACATTTGCAGTGAGATACTCAGCAATGATGTGCACCTTCGCTGCTAAAAAAATCAAGCAAGCTGTTAACAAGAAGCTCATATAAAGTAGCAAGACCCTAACTGATTTTCCAAAGCACAGGACTGAGTGCCATTTAGAGATCCAAGACTACTGATGGTGCAGTTTCAACAAAGACAGTAAAAACTGGCCTAAGCAGAAAATGCACTGACATTCTCCATCCTCGACTCACCAGATAAAAGCAGAGCATAGTTTCCAGAAATATTTCATGCACCTCTTGAGTTTTTGTGGTTTTCTTACCTAGGACTTTTATGAATATCTTGAAAGAAGGAAAACAGTACATGATGGGGAAACACTTTTAATTTTTTTAAATGGAATTCTGTTATTCTGCTGGATTCCAGCTGCAATCCCAAACATACTCTGCAACAACAGCATTCAGCCCTCCCAGCCAGGCAGCCACTCAGCTTAGAAGGGACAGTAAGGATTCCCAGACAGCTTCCCTTGCTTGGCACATACCTCAAATTATTATGAATGCCTGAAGTAGTGAACATGGGGGGGACACAGTAGACCTGACACTTCCTGACCACTTCTAAATTCCCTCCAGGAAGGACAAGAGTTGGGAGTGAGGACAATTAACACAGCCACCTGTTTCCTGTGACCTCCTAAGGGGCAGACATGGCCACTGATGACTTGCTCTGGCAATGAGGTCCTGCCCATCCTTCTCTTCCCAGAGAAGCCACAGAATAATAAAAACAATAGTGGCCAGTAATAGCTCTGTAAGAGATAGTGAAATTTAGGCCTGGACTTAAAAACAAATGAACAAACAAATAAAAAAGAAAATTAACATCAGAAGCTCCCCATGTGAAGAGGATGGGATCAATAAATCTCAGAATGTGGAAGGAAAATTATACATTGATCCCCTCCTTCCAGCTACTGTAGCTGTTATTTACTGTAGCTGTGCACTTCTCTGGAAAAAGTCTGGAGCAGGCAGCTGGCTTAAACACAATTTAAAACAGGTCTTGGGATACACAAGTTGAGAATCCTGACCCAATGGACTCTATAGGAATCTCTGCAAGTATTATTATGGAAGGAATAGGCTTTTTCTCTCCTTTATATGGAAGTCTTGTCAGGTAAGTCTGTGATTTACAATTCAAAAAGAATGCCTTGCTTTACACTGAGACCTGAGCTAGCCCGTTTTATTAGGGAGAGATCTAGATATAAGCCTCAGAATCGATCCAAAAAAGTACTGTCAAGATCACAGATGTGAGATGGGAGCGCAGAAAGCCTGAAGGTCCAGATCCTCAGACTGGCATTTAAACTAAAGAAATACTGTCTTCAGTGAGAACTGGGCATGGGAGTACCATGGAAGATCTGAGCTCCAGTACTTTAATTCAGTGTTTACAAGCTCTGCTGATCCATGGAGTCGTATTAATTTATCATGGTGCACATGAAATGTGTACAACATTCAGAAACAATCCTGGTCTATTCAGGTCAGTAGGATGGTTTCCTTGTCCACCTGTAGCACACTTTAATACAGGTTGCAGCCTGCTTTTCCAGCATTAAGTGGTTTGCCATCAAGCTTTAAAATAATAAAGAGCAGAGTCATGAAACAGGTTTTGCTTAATGGTTCCTAGAACTCGGTGACTTCACTCACTAAAACACTTTCTATAACATTACCCTTAAATACTTTTAGCAATGTCACCATTAAAACAAAATAAAAAACCATCCTGGCAGTACCATCCATTGATAGCACACCCACATGTGCCATTATTCCCACATTTGCTGGCAGCTTTTTCTGGCACCGCTATGCTTTAATGGCTCTGGCAACAAACCCCACCTGGATGTCACCGGAAGGGCTCCTTTGGACCACTCTTCCCAAATATCCTTTGCAGCATTCTGTTTCATTTGTTGCACTCTAATCATCCCATTTTCTGGCAATAGCTTCACCCTCTCACTGTCAAAGCCTGAGCTGGTCTTGGGGAGTTCTCTTCCTGAACTTGTCTAATGCATGTGTGATTCAATGTTAGGATGAATTTTCCAAGAGGATTTCAGGACAATATCTTTGCTGCTCAGGCTGGGTGTTCACTCACATCCCAGCTTTAAAATTCATTTTATTACACCCAGTAGCACAATGTGACCAAACCAATGGGACAGCAAAGCACGGGTACAAAACCCTATAGAATCAGATGCTTAATCAGAGAGTTTGTTAAACCTTGTGACTACCAGAAAGCACACACAGCTTTACTCAACATGCCATACAACCTGTCACGGCAACACGCAGAACCAGCATTCTGATACTGCCATTACAAAAAGAAAAGAAGCAAAAACCAGAAAATGTATTCCGAAAAATAAGCAATTGTGGGAAAAAAGTGGTGATTTTTTGGGGGGCTGAATTGTTGGGTTTGGGGTTTTTTTTTCCGAGCTATTTAAAATGACACCTGGGCCACAACCAAAAGGGGCGCCTGTGTGGTCACCATCAGAAATCAAAAAATATAGAAAGCAGATGTCCAAATAAAAGGCACCACAAAAACAAAAAAGCTAGTGGTAATGCCTACTACTTAGGCAAATTGCATATTAACGTCCAACACAGCAGACATACATAGGCCTCCTAGAGCTCCAAAAGTAACTACAGTCTGGTACAATTGGTAACAGTTGTACAACCATCGCCTCAGATGCTTGTCTGAATTCCTGGGCTTTACTCTCTGTAGCAACTTGGCTCTCCATAAATGATACCTATTTTATTACACGCCACTGCCTGCCACCACGTGCATATTAATTCCACTCCACTAGGTGGAGTCTTCTGTCTTTCCAGACTGCAACCTAATTTCCGAAAGAACCTGTTATCTATCCTCCATGAACTTTGCATCTTTACTTTACTGTATGCGCCAGAGTATACCTGTCTTGATAGACATAAAAGTGGCAATGAATCAAATGCCTTCTGAAATGATTAAAGAAATTATGAACTATCCCATGAGGATCCCGAATCAGCATATTACGATACAGGAGCATTCAGGAATATTGCTGCTGTATAGCTCTGCACAACACAAATGTACTTTCATGAACTCTACATTCAATAAATAATACTGGGTATAAAAACGTATCCCTTAAATAAGTCACCATACACACATGCCCAAAAACTACATATAAACAAACCCAAGTTTCAGAACTTCTATTAAATTCTTTTTATGTATTCTGAAATACTTTTGAGTATCTAGGATGCCCTCCAGTTCCAGGCATCCCAAAATGTGTTACAGAAAATGAGAGGGAATATTTAAGTATTTCTTTCCATATTCCCATTTCCATTCACAAGCAGTGGAGTTAAATATGGCAACTATTCAACAGGAACAGTAAAACTGCATGCAGCATTTCTGGCAAAGATTAAGAAAACAGAGCACTCCCATGAATGTGCTCAGAACACTTAGATAAGAAAATCTGGATACCCTGCTACAATCTTTCTTTTGGGGCTGGACTCCACCCCAATCCCTGTGCAAAGTACCAGAAAATCCCACGGCCAGAGTAAAAAGCCCCTTGGTTTAAAAGCTCTTCAGGTAGGCAGTATCTGCTCTCACATGCTGCGCCAGAGCATTGCTTTCTGCATCTGTAAGCAGAAAGCCCCACGTAGGCACCGAGCACGAACGCGCGGCTCCCCAAGGCTCTCACATCCCCAGGTCAGCCGAGGTAGGGCCTCCTCAGCGCCACTCCTGCTGCTGGCAGATATCACGAGCTATTTAAGGCTACAGACATTTTGCCCCAATCGGCCATGTTTTCTGTAATATTTACTTCTCGTACATATGTCTATAACTATGTATACATCCCACAGAAGGTGAGGTTTAACAGGGTTAGCTTTGTTGGGGAAAAGAAGGTTTGGAGGAAAGGAAACAACTTTCATGTTGAGAAGATTTGAATCTAGTGACTGTCACGGGATGTAAACACTCTTCTGGGGAGGGAGGCTTTTTGTTATGTTACAGGAGAGCACAGAGTTTTGGATAAAATCTGTATAAATAATTATCCCTCTGTCATTCAACATAAATTTATGCACATGTGTGCACACAGTTATGCTGGGGAATACAAGCTATAAAGTAGACATGCCACAGACTTCTAGACAACCTACCACAAGCACGGATCTCACACAGAATCCATTCTATATTTAAATTTCAGTTTATTGAATTTTAATTATTTCTGATCTGTAGATCACTTTGAGGAAAATCCCCCAAGGTCAAAAGCTTACAAATCCAATTGCAAAACCAAACATAAGCATCAGCAAGGCCCTTTCCCATGCAGACACCTACCAAAAAAAATTAGTTCCTGACTACTAGATTAGATTAGAATTCAACAGCTAAAACCCATTCTAATATTAAAACCAGGTAATTCTCTATGTTGAAATAAAGCAATAAAAGCTCTCATTCTATCCTGCACGTATACTCATGTTATATACACAGGGCTCCATAGACGTAACAGTGAATTATCCCTTCTTCATT
Organism: Oriolus oriolus; assembly: GCA_013400235.1. Classification (NCBI taxonomy): domain Eukaryota; kingdom Metazoa; phylum Chordata; class Aves; order Passeriformes; family Corvidae; genus Oriolus; species Oriolus oriolus. Next base: position 787,471 of record VXBT01000635.1, read on the forward strand.
TAGATCCTTATAACAAACACATATCCTTTCCACTAGGTTGTTGTTGTTTAGGGTTTTTTTTAATTAAAAAGCAACAATGTTATGTTCTCCAGAGATGCTTGTGACACAAAATGTATATGCTCTACCAATACTATGCTTTCCAAGTCATAGAATTCACTTGGATTACCATCTACACAACTGTGAATGTTTTTGTATATATGCATTCAAATATGATTCAATCATTTCATTTACCATGGAAAAAGTTACTCCAAAATCTCCTTTAACTAAAATGTCCTTGATGAGCCCGAACTTAAGATTTAGTATAGATTAGATATACAGCAGGTATATCAAGAATGAAACAAGCCAAAGAATGTTCTGTCATACTCTGAACATCCTTTACACTGCTCAACGTCCTCAGTAGTAAGTAGAGCTGTATTGCTGCAATGGGGAAGCAGCCACACGTCATTTTAAGATACAATCATAGTTTATTAATAAAATTATTTTAAAAGTACTAGTTAAATACTCTCACCAACATAGTGACATTCAGCTGTCCAGTGCCATTTTTCCAGTTCAAATAGATATGGTCCTAATTGCATAATGCCATTTTATCTGCTGAAGATAAAAGTGCCGATAAACAAAAATGCACATTAGGCAGGAGATTTTTCAGAATAGATTTTTTTTTCAAATAACCCACTTGCATTAACAAAAGATTGCAATGGCTTCCAAATTATAGGGTGTTATTTTTAGTGGAAGTAGTTCAATATTCATATTGGAGCAGATGTAGCAGTTTAACAAAACAGCTCTTCAAATCCTGCACAAATTGAAAACAGGAAAACTGATTGCATTTTCTCTTATCACTTTCCTTTTCTGAATTGACACTTTTGGCCTTCTGAAAATTTACACATGGCTTTCATCTCAACAGCACCTGCTGATCAAACAGAAACCTAACATTTTGAGGAAAATGGTATAAAGGACTAGTTTTCTTTTACCATCTTAAAGGGCATCGGCAGTCCACTCAATGGCAACAATTGCTGAGTAGATGGCACACAAAATACATTTTATATTTTCATTCCACTTACTTTAAAAATTAGTTAAACTGTAGTGGCTCTTCTGCATTTGCTCTTTGTCTGCTTTAAATTAATTTCAATCTCTATCTCTGCATTACCCTGATGGGTTTCATTCGACAGTCAGCTAGATTTTAAAGATGATCTGAAAGCCTTTGAAATAACAAACACATTGCATGTTCTGCAGACAGGGGTCTTCTTTATATAGGCATTTATATGCAATCATATAAGCTGATATATACAATTATGCAGTCATGTGCACATATTGCACAGGATTTCTTTTTATGGTGCTTATACCAAGGAAAAAACGTGTGCGTGCGTATATATAGATAAATATATATATGTATGTATGGGGCATTCTGCTATAGTCTCGCTGCATTGAATTCCCCGAGCACTGTCATTAGAACACGTTGAGGGGAGAGAAATTCAAAGGGCATTTACTTATTTTAAAGTTGTTCTTTGTTTCCTTTGCAGTCTTCAGACTGGGAGAAGGTCTAGCAGATGCTCTGGAACTTGAGCATCAAGACTGGGTTGAGATGCTGCCATTGGTGAACATGGCAAGCATGCAAATAGCACAACCAGAAATCCTTGGGCTCCGGCAAAAGTTAATGATATCAAGTCATGTATATAAAAAATGAAACATAAGTACCTTGTTATCCTGTCTGCTTCTGAGCCTGTAAACTCTGAAGCACAGCAGCAGGTAACAAGGACCATCTTCCTTTGTACGTAATTCTAGGTGTAATTAAAGATACTCCTGAAACCTGCTATGTGTCAGCTTCTTAACTGATAGAGCCCTCACCCCCCTGAAGTACTCTGCTGCCATCCATTACCATTCTGCTTCAGTGATAAGGTAACCTGAAGGCAGAGATGACATACAGTAATATATGTGCCACTCCAGACAGTTGGTTCATGAATTTCAGTGTTTCATCATGCTCACTGAGGCAATCGCAAACCTGAAATGTCAATATGTTCAGTCAATGGAAGTAAAATAATGGGGCTCTATTGTCTTACCCTATCGATCTGCTGCTGTCAACAAGAATACATGCCCCCCTGGTTTAAACAAATTTTAATGAGGCTTTTAGTTACCAGATCATATCTATATATCTATCTGTGCAAACACTTGACAAAGTGAACGGCAGTATAAATATTTCAAACTTTTAAATATAAAGGTAATTGTTTAATGTTGCTTTAAGATATGACCAGTGATAGAGCCGTTCGCTAAAGCAGCGTTCGTGCACACACTGAGCATGCAAGTCATCTTAATCAGGGAGAGAACTTAAAAAGAACCACCGAAAGTCCATCCAAAACAACAAAAAAGAAAGAGCAAAGAGGCTACTTTTCCTAAAGCCCGCTGTCATCCTCTGCGGGGATTTTGGAAGTTAGGAGCCTTCTTTAAAACGACCCCATGAGTGAGTGGTGGGTGCCTGGGCGTTACAGGCCGGGGCTGTCACAGCCCCTCGGCCCCGCTGCCACCCCAGGCCGGGGCTCCTCCACCCTGTCCCGCCAAACACCCAGACATGGCACTCTCTGCTCCCGTGGGCTGTGTTTAAAGTGGGGTCCCTTAGTCACCTTTGTTCTGCGGCCACCTCCTCCCTCCCCGCGGCCAGCCCGACAGGCGAGCCTCTCTCCACTCCCCTCGGCGTTGCCCGAGGGCGGGGGGAGGCAGCACAACAAAAGGCAGATCCCGTCTCCCCGCCGGCTAATCTCTGCCCGTAAATCCTCCGCCCGCTCCGGGGGGAGATAATAAGTGGTTACATCTTCACTTCTCCCGCGCCTATTGACATGTGCAGCGCCGAGGGAGCCGAGCCGGGCCGGGCCGGGCCGGGCCGGGCGGCGTGAGGCGGCGAGGGGTGACCCCCAGCCCGCCTCTCCGCCTCTCCCGCCCGCGGGTGGAGATTTTACCTTCCGGCGGCGGGAGGGACGAGGAGGCGCCGGCGCGGCCCGGGCTTTGTGCGCCTCACGCGCCTCGCAGCTTATCTGCGGCGCAAGGACAGAGCATCGCGGCTCCGCGGCCCCGCCGGCGCGGGGGGAGCGGCACGGCGGCGTGCATCGGGGCGATTACGGTATCAGCGCGGCCCAGATGGCGGCCGTAGGATGTGCGAGGCAGCGGGGCCGGGAGCGGGGCTGGGGCCGGCCCGGGGTCCCCGGGGAGGCCGCGCCCGGCACGGGGAGAGGCACCACCTCCGCGCCGCCCACCGGGGGAGAAGGCGGCGGTGCCCAGGTCTGCGTGTGCCTGCCCCCTGGCCGGCAGCCGGCCCGGCTCCGGCCCTGGAAGTTGCCCAACACCTCTCCGGGATAAGGACCCTGCCAGGGGTCGTGCATCGCTGGCTCCCCAAGGCTCCTCTGCCGGAGGTCGCCGCCACTCCCACCCAGGCGATCGTGCCTGTGACTGCCTCCAGCCAGGCTCCCCCCTCACAGACCGTACCTACATCCCGCACGGAGCACGACGGCCGCTGGCCCAGTGCTCTCACAGGCTGTACCTGCTCCCAGTTTGGCCAAGTCCCTACCTAACCCAACCTGCTCTTTCTCACCACTGGCATAAGAGCCTGAACACAGCACTGCTGCTACAAAGTGGTGGCATCATTCACCAGAGGATGAGCGATAAGGAGTAGGTCCCTACACTTCACAACTCAGCTTCTCTGGAAACTGAGGGGCTGTTTTGTCGGGGTTCATCAAAGAGCGCAGGGTTAGCACGAGGTACAGAAAGGGGAGACAGCCAAGAAGCCTAGCCTTGCCTACCATGAGCACAGCTGGCCAGCTGAATAGCTGCCAGCATCAGGTACTCTATGCACTCGGTTTTTAAAGTTTCCAAAATGTTTCTCCCCGGGAATCAACACTTATTTGTTAGCAAACGCATTTCCATTGCACATCTGCCGAGGAGCACCACGAAGGAGGGAGGAGGACAATGACAGCACGCTGAAGTGAGACTGGCATTGTTCAGTGCAAAACTCCTTCCAAAATCACTCGTCCAAGATAGCAATTTTTTCCACAAGAAAAGGAATAAAGGGAATTTGACACATAATACAAAGTGAAAACCAGAACCTAGATGGGGGAAGGGCATGTGTGTGAAAATCGTGTCACCGCAATGAATGTCAGATAAAAAGGGGTCTGTCACAAATCCTCCACTAATCCAATAATGCGAAAACCTCTTGGTATCACTGAGACATAGCACAAGGTAATTTTTTTTATTTTTCATAAACCACTCTATATGTTTAGCCTCCGAAAGACAGCAATTGGGCAAATGTTCCTATCACAAAACCAGGATTTTGATTTTTCCATAAAGGCAAACTGATTTTCACATGTCAAATTTACTATGCATTCCTCAGCCAGTATTTTTACCCTGAAGAAGGGCCACTTCTCCCTCAGCTTCCTCCAGTTGTCAGTTGTGTGACAACCATATTTAGAGGTAATCAGACAGGTCATATTACAAAAGTTAGTCAACTTGTTTGAAACCTTAGCTCCTAAACTTAATGGTATGTTCTACACATTTTTAAAGAAAAGTGACTTATTAATTAATTCAACCTGCAAGGTAATACAGAGCTTTCTCTCTGCATATGTTATCTCAAACTATTACACGCAAATTAGAGACTGCTCTTTTTTGGTATTTCTGTTACAGAGCTTTTCCTTGAAATACATACATATCATGCCATGAACTAATTTAGGATCCGCCAGATTCTCATCTTGCAGGGCCACCATGTGTATCTTATATCTATGGTGACCATACTTTTATTACTCAAATCACTAAAGAAAAACTAATCCAGGATCTTTCCTAATGCAAGCAGTTTTCTGTGAAAACACATTTAAAAATAAAACAATATGTATTAATAAAATAAATACAATCAGAATACAGATGCGTAACATAAGTGGCGTTCCATAAGCACAGCTGTCTCAAAGTCCAAGCTGCAGGCTAGAAATCTTAATTTCAACTGACTCTCTTGTAATAATGGGTTACCTTCCTCTAAAAGCACAAAGTCCATCTGCCCCAGGCAGATAAGTTTTGAAGCATTAAAACAGATAAAAATCTAACATTTTCTTTCTTGCATTGAATATGTGAATTCTAGTGTGCTATAATGTGAGAATTCCAACATATGACTATTATGGCATAATATCTCATAGCTCAGCTTGTCATTACCTCACTTGTAATTCTTATGTTAATTATGTTCATAATTACTATAAACAGATGTGGTAGAAATTCATGTGACCTTTTACTGCAGAATGCATTTCTCACTCTTTCCACTTTATTTTAATAATATAGGTTAAACCAGAGGAAAGTATTTCTGACACACTCTGCATGTGTGTGTGTACATATTTAAACATGAAACCATTTCTGCCTCATATTTCAGCCAAAGGACCACCTACATGCCAGTACATTGACACGAAAGTGATGATACTGAAAAGTCTACCCTGAAACACACCCCTAAATAACTGTGCCTACAGTGAACCTTTTTGATTAAGCGTAGCTAGAGCCATCACTGAAGCCTAGGACTTAAATGGAGCACTGCATTTTTATTCAGGACCTTTGTTAATGCAGCAGTATCCTGCTTTACAACTATAAGTACATAACAGCCATACAGCAATTTATTTTACTCACAGACAAACCATCACCGTCTGTACACAAAACACATTTACAATAAAATCACTATGGATTTCATTAAGAGAAAGCCTCCTCGAATTTCATTTCTTTGGACCTAATCTATAATTAGTGTGGACAGACAGGTGCAAACCCTTCTCCTCTACAGATGGCTACTGGAAATGGTGCAAAATAGCTCCTTCTGTTTAAACAACACATAGATAACCTGCTCTGCTCTTATCACTTACAATTACCTCCATTATACTGAACTAATGTTTACTTTAATAAAATGTCCACTGTTGTCTAAACGTTATTTGGAAACTTTCATATTGATGGCAGAAAAAAAAATTGAGATGGAAGTCAATGTCTTTTAGATGAAAATATGGAGGGGAGGAAATAAAAAGAGCTTTTAAAGAACAGGATATTTTGACTTTGATTTTATATCTGCTGTTCATTTTTCTTTATCCACAAAACCACACAGTCTGCTACTTCATGATGTATTTGTGCTACCATATATTAAACTAATAAAGTTTATAGTAAGAACATGATAACTGCATTTTAAAAGCAGTTCTTTAAAAAGGAACACCTATGTGGAAAACCAAGACCCTTTGCCTTAAAAGTTCCGTTTTTAAACCAACTGTTTTAGATCTCTGATGTGAAATAACATGAAGACGATGTAACCTGGAAGCCAATGTTTTAAGGATTTACACTCTCTTTACTTATACTAAATTCAGTGTCAGTTTCAACTTTTGAAATATAATAGGTTGTTTTTAAAGGCTGTATGAAAAAGAGCAGGCTGCTATTAACTACATGGATCAAGGTTTTTTAATGTATTCAGATTAAAAATAATTATCTTTTCACATTTCTTTAGCCAAGCCACGAGAAATAGCCCCTTCAGAACACCAAACTCATGTTTTATTTCAGCTGTTAAGTCTTCCTGATCTCTGCATGACAACTTAAGTTTCTTCAGAACAAAGAACAAGACGTTCTCCTCCCCCCGCCAATCTAAAAAGTCTGAAGCTTCTGCAATAGCGACATACTGATATCCTTATTCAATTAACTGAAGATTTAATAGTAATGGACTGTGGCAAGTGGATTTGAAAGTTGAAAATGACGATTGCAAGCCCTTTCTCCCATCACCCCCAATGCAAACACTGCAGATGCCTATTTCACCCAAAGCGTCTGGCAACAAGGAGTTTGCAGTCTGCACAGTACCTCAGTGAGGCGAGCTTCGCATTCAACGCCTGTCGTCTGAAGTTCATTTCAGAGAAGTGAGAAACAGGATTTGACAGGGAAGAATGTCCTGAACTGACTGTCCACCGACCAGCACTCCAGGTGGAGCTATTTTTCTCCCCCATTATTCCAAAAACAATACTCCCAGTATAAAACTCCATGTGCACACAGGCATACATAGTGTTAAGCGTACACAGATGAGAGACACCGTGTGGTGTTTTACTGGTCCATTATTTAGGCACAAAACAAGTTAACGTTAAGGTGGTCAAAAAATGGTAGAAGGCAGTGTTTTACTTAAAAAGATTTTGGAAACTATTTAAAAGCTCAAAGCCTTTGAAGAAAAACAACTTGTGCAGCAGTTGCCAGGAAGCAGTGACCTAACACTGCTGTCTGCATTCCATTACAAACAGAATGGTTCTTGTCTCCCTACAGCATGCTCATGGCTCAAGAACCCGGCCGCTCACCCTTCTGCAAGCACAGGACAGAAAGAAGTCCTGCTATCATCTCTTGTACCCCTCGCCTGGCTCCAGCTTGCCGGAGGCACCAATGGAATTTAGAGTGGGTTGGGTTTTTGGTGGAGTTTGGTGTTTTCTTGCACTGATGCATGCAAGAGCTTCCCATGATAGCAAAGGAAAATGACTCATTAATTGAAAATAGTAGCAATTATACTGAAGGTTCAGATATGGTGACACTGACCTTAAGAAAGTTTTCAATTATCAGACATAGTGTAAGTTCCTAATTAAAATCCTTTACAGCAAATCTGCAAGGAATCTCACACCTAACAAAGCCTTTGCCAACTTAATATTTTCACAGACTGTACAGTTATGAATGAGCCATACTCATGTCTTTTTCCTATTATCTTCCTATTGATGGGGAGCCACAGAAACACCTAGTGCTAAAACCAGAATGTATAAACAAGATGGACTAACTTTTTTACCATTCAGCCGAGCTGAAGGAAATTCCCTGATCATATTGGATTTCCTAAGGAAATCAGCCCAGAATAAACTGAATGAGGTTTTCAGACTTCCCATGGAAAGGTCAAGCATCAGCTTTAACAACCATTAGAAACTAGCTTCAATCCTCTCGGCCATCCAGATTCACTAAGCCGTTAACAGAAAAGCTGAACAGAAAACCTGGACAATAGAATTCAACTCTAAAAACGTCTTTCACGTCTTGCTTCAAACTGCAGTTAACAAAGTTGCTTATTTAAACTTTCCATTGCATCTGTCAGGATGCAGAAATGGAGACGGAAATGTAAGGCTTCAAGGGTGTAGTTAAATAAATTATACTCACCCTTAGCCCTAACATATTGTGTTTACAAATACAATAATTAGGTTTCTAGCTACATGTCAATGGAAAATATTTTCTAAGTCCTTCAAAAAGCATGCAAGCATTACTGTAAGTAGGAAATAAGTCAAAACAGATTAGTAGACCAAAAATGGGGAGGGGAAAAAAAAATCCTGCTTTAGTCAGCAACTCGGACCACCATCAGGGGATAAATCAATTTGCAGCAGCTGTGGACAGCCATTTAAGTCTGGGGCCTGAACAGATTAATTAGGAGAAGCGATGTTAAAAGTTAAAGGGGTCAGCGTTACATTAAGCACACGAGTACTTGCTGGAGCAAACGCTTGGCTGTACATACCAAGACTCAGAAGACATTCTTCTACTTAGCAGGGCTACGCCAATAGCCAAGCGTTTGGCACTTGCTGCTTTCGCAGGGACAGCACGGCAGCTCCCGCAGGCTGATTTTAAGAGGTATATACCCATTCTTGCCCAGCCCTTGCCGCGCCGTGCTGTGCCCTCACCGCGTTCAGCATTGCCCGCACAGGCGAGCGCGCAGCCGTGCACAGCGCACCTTGGGGCCGCACCGGCAAGCGAAGGCAGGCGCTTCCCGCCCGGCTGCGCTTGTCAGTGGAAAACTTAAGCAGCTCTTTCGGGCCGACTTGCTGCCGCGGGCTCAGCAGATCGCAGCCCGCTCCCGCGCTATCTGCGGGACGGGAGCTGCCGGCTCCCGGGCGTCACGGCCGGGCGGCTGCGAGAGACGGATCCTCTCCGTGCTGTGATTTAGGGCACGGCAGAGGTGGGAGGGGGTGACGGGCAGAGCCTGCTGCGGGTCGGGTGATGGAGGGCTGCTCTCCCAGAGAAACCCGAGCGGCTTCGAGGCGGCTGTTCTCCACCGCGGTCATGCCGGGGAGCCCCCGGCTGCAGCCGGGCAGGGCGGTCCCGCCGCGCCCGGCTCCGACTGCAACCTGGGGGGTAGGAGGGGGAGGCCGCTTCGGCTCCCCATACCCTCGCCCTCCGTCTTTTAAACTTATCAGTGAACTGAAGGAAGTAACATTTTAGCTCCTGGTTGGAGCATGAGCGATTTAAGAGCTGCGTCCGATTAGTTACTTTCGGTTTCTCTCTAACATCTAGGGGAGCAGAGCACAGCAACGACAGATAGTTCGCTATAAATTAACTCTGCAACGGAGTCACGGGTGCTCCTGCTAGGGTGGCAAATCCTTCCCTTCCCTAAATCAAATTTCTCAACTTTGGCACTAACAAAAGGACTCGAACTCGGCAAAAGTCAAAGGCTCGTCTAAATGGCCAGGAATATGGTTTTCATCCTTCCAATCTCTTATCGATGGTCTGCTGCGAATTTATAGAATCGAGCCCTTCAGCTCAGCCAGACGAGATAACACAGTTACATTGTATTGCAGTTTTGGAAATGCAATTCCTAACGTTAGCTTATCGTTTTAGGAAACAAGCTATTTGCAAGACCGCGGTGCAGCTAAAGGCGACGTGCACCGCCTAAAATATTTCTTTCAAAATAGTCCGAAAAGATGATGCCAGTGCTGCATGAACCTATGATTGCAGTGAAACAAACAAGCGAAACAAAACAATCCCATCAGAAATATTTCAGGCACTCAGACTCACACTGGCCAGGGCTACAGCCTGGAGAGGGGGGAGGCAGGAAAGAAAAAGGCAAGTCCTAAATCCAGACAGAAATCTGACGCTTTGTTATAATATATGCCTGGGAGGGTTATTTTCTGCAAAACTGGGTTATTTGGCTTCTGAGCTCTTGAGCAATATCCGGGGTGCTAGTTTGTAAGCCGGGGACAGAGCGTGTAAGGCTGCATGCAGCGCTAACCTGGCCCGGGCACAGCAGCAGCCCCGGTCCGCCTGGGTTAGTTATAGCCGCGGGAGCCCCTCAGAGCCCGGGGAGCCCTGCGGGAGAGGAGAAAGAGAAAGAAAAGGGGCTCGGGCTCCCCCCGCCCCGGCGCGCCCTGCCCAGCCCTGCCCGCGCCCGTACTCACACTGCAGAGGACCGGAGATGCCCACCATTCGCCACGGGCTGCGAGCTGCAAATAAAAGTTCCCGTCCTGCTCGGGGGAGAGACGGCAGCCCAGGCTGCTGGAGGGGCGAGGGGGTGGGAAAGGGGAGAGCAGCGCCGCGCGGCTTCCCTTCCCAGTCCAGATGATCCACGTCCACAAAAGTC
>VXBT01000635.1:798027-810377 GCA_013400235.1 Oriolus oriolus
GCCGAGCCGAGCCGAGCCGAGCCGAGCCGAGCCGAGCCGAGCCCGCCGCCCGCCCGAGGCTGCGCCGCCGCCGCCGCTCCGCTGCGCCCGGCTCCCGCTAGCAGGCAGCGCGCGAGGCAGGCAGCATACTGCCGGCAGCCGGGCCGGCCCCGCTACCCAGGTGCAGGGGGGGAGGGCTTAAAGCAGTGGGAGGTGATAGAGGTAGGAGACATCTGTGTCGTGAAGAGGTTAGTGGGGGTCAAGTATATGTTAACAATAGGCGAGCGTGGTCCCTCTCGGGCAGCCTGCCTACTCTTTCTTTCGCTCGCTCGCTTTTACTGAGTGGACATCTAACTTGCTCCCTAATGATGCCTCCCCGGCTTTAAGAGTCCAGACTGCCCTGCAGTAACCCAAGACAAACACTTTCTCTAGCCATCTGGAGGGCTCCTGGCTGCTCTGCCTGTGTCTCATCACTATGTGAAGAGACAGCAGTGCTAGAAATCAAGCCACTCTCAGATCTACTCTCTAATCCCCTTCTGTTAGCTGATTTCCAGTCAGACTGTTTGCTTTTGCATTAGATAATAGCCTTAGAGAAAACAATTATCATTTTCTTTTTCCCTTTGTTTTTTTCTCTTTCTAAAGTACAGTATCAAGGAAGGCCTTCCTCTCTTATTTTAAAAGAAATTTATAATCTTTCATGGCTTGAGGAACCCAGATGCAATTTCACACTTTCCTGGAAGGGGATTCTGGATTCTTCTGAAAGCAGCGACACGATCACAACTGCAGTGAAAATTAATTACTATCATCTACAATTAATAGAAGCATGCCACCGTTTGACTTCGTGTTTCATTACATAATCATTTCAGTAGGCATCCATATATTTTCCGATTCATCAGTTATTCCCTTCTACGTGTTGCAGAGAGTATTATTGTCAGTCTCACAATCTACAGCAAACTGGTATTTCTGCTATCATGTTGACACTATATAAAGAAGGCGTCTCCACAAAAAAAAAAAAAAAAAAAAAAAAAAAAAAAAAGAAAAAGAAAAAAAACCACTTCTTACATTTGCTTCAGAGTAAAAAAGTGCATGTTTTTTTTCAGATTGCAGATAATGGATTGGAACTGTCAGAAACGCTGGGACATTTAGTTTCATTTTTTTCCAATGTCAGATGTTAAGTAAAAGAGTGAGCATGGAATAGAACTTCTAATCAAGCTGCCTTCTTTATTCCTGTACATACACGTGCACACACGCACGCACACACACATACACTATAGGCCTGATCTTGCAAATTTAGAAATGCTTAATTTTAAACACATAAATAGACCAATAAATAGAATGCAAAGTAGCATTCTGTGTCTTTATTATAAAGGCATACACATTTCCAAAAGGGGAGAAGTATTTTTATGTATATTTATATGCATGTTTATAGCAGTATGTGCCTCTGTTGCTGGCTTTGAAATTTTGGTTGATTTTGAAAATATGTTTTAAATATATTTTATAATCTGGATAAAGCTACCTTTTCTGAAGATATTTAAGAATATGGAGCTTTAATGAACTGGTCAGTGTCTTGTAATACACCATCGAATTTACATTGGAGTAAATTCAGCTCCACAGATCATAAATCAGGACATGTTTTGGTCTACTGTGATTTCAATTTACAAAGATGGTGAGCAGTCACAAGTCTGGCATTGATTTCTAATTTAAAAACTATCTGTTTTACAGAGGTCTATTTCAAGGCCAAAATTATGGGAGAATCTTTTAAATAGTATTTTCAAATATTTAAAAATAATCTAAAGATTGCTAATTTTACAAGGCTTCTTTTGTCTACAGCAGATTTAGAAACTTTAGTTTGAAAATGTGGTGTGATACTTTCATTCCAATTGTTCTGTGTGTAAGGTGAAAAATAAAGAAGAGGTTTGCCAGTGGTCTCAGAGCATGTTCAGATGAAGTGTCAGGGACTCAACACTGACTCCTAATTCTCAGTTTACAGTTTTTAAAAAACTCTGCAATGCTTCTTCTTTACCGTGTACCTTCACTCTAGAAGATCAAGCAACTTTCTAGGCATTACTGTTCAAATTAGTGGAGGAGTATCAGCTTAGATTTAGAAACTCTGGAAAATCGAGTCTGAACTATTAGCAAGTTAATATCCATGCCACTTATAGACTTCTGTGGTCTCTTTCCATAATGAGAAAAATACAGAAATCAACTATTAAACTCCCGGCCCTGGCTTGTCTTGTATGACATTTCCCACTGTTCCCAGTAAGGACAAAACCTTCTCAGATAGTGGAGTGTAGTAGAGAGTATTAACACCAGCTACTTCATGGCAACTATATTTTTCTTAGATATGCTGCGAGAATTGACATGATTCCTAAATAATAAAAGATTGTAACCATCGAGTCTTATCATTTTATTGCAAAGCTGATGATTGAAGCCTAGCTTATTGCAAACTTCTCTTATCCATACCTTTTTATTTTCTCTATTTATTTCCCGGAGAAAATAGATGTGTTTTAGTGAAAAAGGAAAAATAAACACGTTCTTTGGAAGATGAATTCATGTTTCAGGAAGGAAAAAAAAATGCAGCCTCACAGTAGACCTCACAAATACTTGGTAACTTTACACTGTGCAGATTTTTTCTGCAGACTGTAGATGCCATGTCTGATTTGACATATGAAGGATTTACACTGTGTATCACTGTGTGACACTGTGTGAGAGAAAGGCTGGTAAAAGTATAATTGCACATGGAAGTCAGAAATATCCTGCTAGGCTGTCCAAATCTGACTATATTTTGATTGTACAGAGACCGATCAAATGTTCAGAGCTGAAACATGGCTCAGTCTTTACTGTGAATAATTATACTATGGGCAGTCATCTGCACTGAAATTCTTGGAAGAGAACTTAAATATCAACTCACCTCATTGCTGTTTAAAAATAGAGACAAGTATGTCCCTCCTAATTGTCACTGCCTTGCAGCTTGGAGTGTTACATATTGTCACATGTTCCCATCCAGAGCTCATGGTCCTGAAACACTTTTCCAGTCAAACTGTGCAGACTTTAAGTCCATCCTTGTTTTTCAGGGATGTTTCTCTATAAATGTGTCTTCCACTTCCAAAATCTCACTTTCACAGTCCATGAAGTGCACAGGGATCTCGCTATTTGCTTCTGCTGAAGCTGCATTGGGCCTTGGCATCCAGATCGGGGCTGTAGGTAGCTACTGCAGCATTCATTTGAGAAGCTCTCATTTGGATGGACTGATGCCGTAAATATTCGTGTAAAATTAAACAGTCAGATAGAAAGCTAAGCTGAATCACTGATAGCTTTAACTCACAAATCTTTCCCTTAACCATGTCTTTCCAATTTCCCCTCTAGTTTGCAAGTATATTTTGCATATTCGTGTGGACCACGCTTCATTTTCCCCTCAGTCTGTTTGCACACCTTTTGTAGGTTGTGCAGTGCAGAGCATTGCAGTGGGATGGAGGCTGCTGCAGGATTATGCCAGTGTTGCATACACTTTCCTCAGAAAATCGTTGTCAGTTTAGCTGAGGGTGCAGGCTAAATCCTGCTTTGACCCCTGCACAGAAAAGCAGCAAAGACATAAGAAGTCCTGTGTTGCAGAAATGCTGCCCCCTCTCCAGGGCTTGGCAAGAGCTGGGACAGGTGAGCTGCAAGTTGCTGGGTGCATTTTGCAGCTCCACATATGTGGAAAACATGCACCAGACTAGCACTTGATAACGTGAGCAGAAAATATGCAGTAGCAGGATGGATCCCCACCCTTTAGTATGCAAAGCATGTCCACTAGGTGATGTACATGCTGCAAGAGCTGACATATTACCTGCCTTTCTTTCTGTGCACACTATTGTTTACCCTTTGGTAGTGAGGAAAATGCATTAAGTTCTTTCCAAATTAAAAAAAAAAGAGAGGCTATGTGCTTTCAGGAGGTTATAAACTCCATTGATGTACATTTTGACATCTTCTCATTTTCTAATGGGATAGATTTTAGTTCTGCTTCATGTATATTTATTTGGGATATTCCTTAATTAAATGATATGCTAAGGATACTTTTCGCGTTCTTGTTCGCATTTTAGCATTGTCAGAAGTCCTAAAACCGCTTTAATTTTGCAGCATTCTGAAACACTTTGCAGAAGAATATATGCACAGTGACAGAAAAAGGGGAGCTGGGTTATTTTGGAAAGATCACATAAACAAAAATAATATATTGGCAGTCATTTGTGGGAATGCCAGCTTTGTCACTCATTTTCAGTGAAATATGGCTTCTTATTAAAACCCAGATCTTTTCAAGAAAAAAAAATTCTATTGGTTAAATAAAGCACAACAAGCAAAAAGAGAAAAAAAATGGTTTGAAAAGTTTCTTTTTTACAGAAGCAAAAAGCTTATCTTGTCTGAATCCATTGTCTATGTTTTAGTTATGCAAATAAATAAGTACTGAATATTCATCAAATTAATATTTAAATGTATTTTTAAATATAAAATATTTATTTTTAGTGCTGAAATATTTTTGTCTGTGCTGAAGCCAAGAGAATAGATTGTGCTGAAATAATACAGGCTTAGTGCTTCTTCTATAACAAACACAAAAAACACCAAAATGGAACTAATAAATTTGTTTTTCATCAATGTCACAGTGCAGGAAACATTTTGCTGTTGAGGTTCCTGGAAGCAATAAGTGCTGTATTAACTGCCACGCAGCACACACACACACTCGCACACGGGATACCTCGCCTAACAAGGGGAAACCGTTGCCCTAACACACATGCATACAGTTCCTTAACTTCCCACCTGCCAGGCAGCCACCTGCAATAAACAATAGTGGTCTAATATCAGACAGTAATAAAATAAGCAGCCATGAAGCCATTTACCTAAACACCACTAGAAGTCCCTCAAAAGTTGAGCTGCAGGCTGAGGGACCCTTTCCTCCGAGGTGGAGGGGAGACCTCTCTTAGGACAACCTCTGAAGGCCAGCAGGTTCCCTTTTTGAATATACCTACTGTTTAACTAGAGACAGCGACCATCTGTAATGTACATAATGGTGCACAGCTACTATGAGGTAATGGATCCAAGGTACATGATCTGTTCCAGGTTTCCTTTTGTGTATACATAGTCCCTCAGTGCTACGTCTCCTAAAACGTACAGTGACATTTTGTATATGGAAGGCTAACAACATAACTCTCTTATCTTTTTCACTGACATGTTGACAGTACATTATTCCACTTACATACATGCTTAAATTGGGAATAAAACTGCACTTCCCTGCTGGCTGTAACTAACCAATGTACCAATCCTGCTCCTGTATTGAAAATCTGGCCCATTCAGATTTCATAAAGAGAGGTGAAGTCCTCTCTTGGTGTATCAGATCTCCATGTCTCCAGCTGTAAATAAAAACAAACTGGTCTAAGCTGAGAACTCTATTAATATCATGACCTCAGTATGATGTAACTGAAACCGCATTTTCCACATCCCCCCTAACCACTGTTTATATTTGCATCAAACTAAGCTAAACAAAGGTAGGTTTTAAAGCAGCTGTCTTGAAAAGAAAGAAAGTCTCTTCTTGAAGACGACTTTTATTGTAGTGATTGCTTTAAAATCCGTGTGTCTCTATCACCTGAGAAACACCTCACAGAGGTCCAGAAATACTCTACGAGCCACCTAGATACGTTGGTATTCTAGTTCCCTTTACATTGTATTTAATTGTATTGTGTATATACTCATACGTTTTAACTGTTCGTATGTGAATCAAAAGCTTGCTTAGATACAGTTCTTCCATGGCTATGTTAGAATTCACAATACAACAATTAAAAACTCAAGTACTAATGAGGATGTAGTTCACTGCTTAAGCTGAAAAATACATATGAAGATAAAGTAGGTATTTTATTTTTTAAAAAGCCCTAACAATCAAGTATCATAGTGAACAAAGATGGTATTTCAGTGTTTCAAACTGCTGTGAAAAAACTCAGCTAGATTGAGTCTGATATTACTGCATTTGTTGGACTCTATTTAAAGCCTGGTTTATTTTTGGAAAGAAACTGAAGTAATCTGGTTTTCTCAGGAATTGTTATTTGCAGATTAATAGCAACTTAAAATGTTGTCTCATATGCACATCATTACAGGGAAGATGCTTTGATGCATCAGTCACTTATTATTTCTCCTTTCAGACAAACAGGAAAATTAGAAGTAATGATAAAATGATGTCTTACAGAAGAGAGAAGTATTTTCCCCCCTTCACTGGCAAAAGCTTTCTTTTTGAAAACTTTTAAAGATGCAAGCTAAGAGGACATAGGAAGTAAATAAACCATAACTCAGAAATATTCAGAAAGAACAAAGCACAGTGTGAGACACACTATTTATAGAAAAACGAGGAAATAAACACAACACTTTTAACACTACACAGTGCAGTGTGCAAAATTACATTTTAAAGGGAAAGTAGCAATGAGAATGTCTAAGAAAATCCACAAGTTGTATGGTTAAAGAGCTAAATTCAGCCACCTTTAGTTGAATTCTGGTGTATGCTCCATCAGTTTGCTAGAACTTTTCTTGAAATTAGGTGCTGCTGCATGTGTCAAAACCTCATGTGAAGTGCCATAATAATTTATTGCCCGTCTGCAGAAACAACCTGATTCTGTCTCCCTGAAATAACTGACATGTTTGGCCACTGATTTCTTAGGGAAGGAGCTGAACTAGAACACTCACAAACCTTATTACTAAAAATACTGTTCTTTTCAAATAATGGTTTTTTTTAGCTCAAACTTCTTTTCTTCTTACGTAATTACTTTCCTTTTAACCATGGGCAAAAGAAACCCCCCATATTGTATTTGATAGTTGTGTCCTACATAACAGAAACCAGGTAAGTCAAATTTAGAAGGCGTTTTGAAAAATTTCAAAACTAGAAACTATCTTTAGTCTGCAATACATAAACATGTTAAAATATAGAAAGGAGTACTTTCCCTGGTTTGACTTGCTTTTTTTTCTCTGCCAGCAATGACACAGCTTATAAACTGCATCTCTAAACCATCCAAGAGACCCAAGAAACTGACTTCAGAGCTGCTTTCACTACCTACAGGGTGTGGTGCTGCAAAAGGTCCAGCTTACATCAGCCCCTGCCACTTTCTAAGCATCTTAACAAGAAAATAAACTTTTTGAGAGATCTTGTGTCAGAAGTGAGCACCTCTGATTAAATATCTTCATTTCTGGTATCACTGTGGTGTCTGTGAGTTTGGGGAAGGGTATTGATATCTGTGTTGTACGGAGCTATGTAAGTGGTGGCTGGCTCTCAGTCTCAAGGCTGTGACATCTTCCCTGGGTTAGCAGCCAAAGGAAGAACTTGCAGTTGGTTCTGTTCTTCAGCTCCAATGTAGCAAATCTGCAAGGAAAATTTTGAAAAAAAAAGTTTCAGATTTTAAATTAGAGTTAATGAATCATTTCTATTTCTTATTTGATGACATGGCATGAGCTTTCACTTTGTCCTTTTAAAATTTCTGTCGTTCGTATAATGAAAAGGTTTTTATACTGACCAGATCACTATGAGAAGATAAATAAGTATTTCCCTCTTCTCACAGCGAGTAATTATTCAAACTTAATAAAAGCCTATTTCTCTTCTTAACGTTTTTTGCCTGGAAGCTTCCCTGTTTTATTTCTTTCTCTTCTCGTATAGTTTTGAGGAAACAGCGTACATCTCCCCAGGCCCTCCCTTTACCTTCTCAATCCATAAACAATCTTCTAGTGAAATTTGCTACATGACAGCAAATTGCAGTTCCTGATGAACTGTAGGCTTCAGTGATTTCAACATGAAGTCAGTTTCTCTGTTTTCTGTGACTTCTGTGAAATTGATTCCTTCAGATATACAATTTCAAAGCTAGAGACTTCTGTTTATTAAATTTAGCATTCTCAACAAAATTATCTCCTTATTGGTATGACTGTCACTTGATCAGCATTTCAGAGGTCAGTAACAGGCAATGAAAAAAACTGAGGGAGTCTAATATACTTGCCCTTGTTCTGATATATCAGAACAAGGTACCCTAATGAGTTTGCATAAACTTTGGGATTCATTCCAACAGTTAAAGAAGTAATTTTGAGGATTCCCAGAGTTAACATCTGTTCATCTGAAGGCCTTTAAGCAGAGCCATATAAAATGGCAGATTTTCATCAGGTTGGTTGTTGTGTTTTGGGGGTTATTCCACATCAAAAAAGCTATTGAATTAGGCTTCACAGGCTTTGTATAGCTCGCAGAGCATCTAGCTCACATATATATATATGATCATATCTATATAGATAGATAGATACAAACTTTTCTGTGTTTTATTTCTGTGTGGAATGAGTGAGAAGCAGGATAGCCACACATCTTAAAAGCAAAAAAAAAAAAACAGAAAGAAAAGAAAAGCAAGAAACCTCAAACAACCAACCAGTCATTTTTCTACTTCAGATGCTGCTTTCAAGATTCTTTCCTAAAGTCTCCCATTGAATGTTGAGTCTCCCACTGTGTATGATGAGATTTCTCAGATTTTTTTCCCCTAGATATCACAAGATTTCTGATTTTATCCCAAGGTTTTGGAGCTCCATACTTGGAACTCTTGTACCTATATACTGCTCTTCAATTGAATAAATATCAGGGTCGCTAGTATTTCTTTTGTAATAACTTCACTTCTAAAGGGCAAACTACAATTCTTAGAGAAGAGATACAGGAAACCTGAAGAGTTGTTAATTATAGGCGAATAGTCTTGGACTTCATCTGTCTCTACCTGCTGAAGCCATGGATGGTCACTGATAAATGCCTGAGCTAGCAGGGTTAGATGTCTAAAACTTGTGTAGCAATAGTGCAAAAGCCACATGTGATTCGTTTAACACATCTGGTTTCTGCAGTGATGCCAGTGCATCAAAAGGACATCAGCTTTGGCTTTGATGACCGTTTCTACTGACAAGAGTAATCTCTGTAAGTTTCCAGATGAGCTTAATGTGAACAGATTTTGCAGTAGGGGAATTTGTCTGTATTTCAAATGAGTGAATGATCTCTATAAAGAGTACCCTATTAATAACATGGGAATCATGGGGTTGTCATTAGACATCATCAAGACCAAGAACATGCTATATCATTCTTTTCGTGCCCATATGGTTGCCCAATATTCTCTCTCTATTGGACTGTGCTTGGTTTTGGCATCTGAAAGGTATCTGGAACAATAAGCTACAGGTTTCCAATCATGTCCATGTAATTGGAGTAGCACCATACCAAGACCATAGCTGCTGGCATCTGCTGAAACAGCTGTAGACTGAAAAATATCATAAAATGTCAGAACTGGGAATGTAGTCAATAGAGTCTTTAAACTCTCAAAAGCACACTCCTGTTCTTTATCCTGTTTATTTTCAGTGTCTGGTCTAAGCAGTTAATAAAAAAGATTGGCCTTTTTAATGAGAGTTTAAGTACAAATTTGCTTCAAATTTTATCATGCTGATGAACCACACTAGTTCTGATATATTTTTATATGGTGGTATTTCAAATATAGTCTTGATTTTTTTTTCTACCTCCATTTTACTTCATGTCTGTCACATATCCTGACTGCCATAGCCCGTACTTCCTGCTGCTTTAGTCCAGCAGCTTACATGACCTTGACAACTTGTGTTAACTTTAATGTTGCAATGTTTCTCAAACTCCCAATAACCTATTACTATAATTCCATAGTAAAGAGCCCTTTAGGGCTCATAGGAAGTCCTTTGGAATAATTCTGAGTTATCGGTGATGCCAGTCTGATGATCAAAGCAGTATTTCTGACTGATGTCAGTGTTTCAGCACTGTCATGATGAAGTAGACCTTACCTGAGTTTCTACCTGCATCTTGCAAGATTGTTGGCATATGGTCGATTGTGAATCAGATCTTCCTGTTGACAAGAAAATAGTAAGAAAAGACCTTTTAAGTCTACTTGTGTGGTATTTTCACCACAACTGATGTCAAAAAAGAAACAGTTCAGGTCTGAGCTCTAGTCTGTAGCTCATCCTAAAATGATTTCTTTTAAATTGTGGAAAATACAACTTTACACAATACTTGGCATGAGAGAAATATATACCACTTCAAATGGGTTAAACAACTTTTTCCAGAATTTGACAGATTTCACCAAACTAGCCTTATATCCTCTGTTCACTGTGAAAAACCTCTTCGAAAGATTTACCTGTAGTGACATTATTAGAGGGGAAAAATCATCTTTGCCTGAATTACTGCAGCAGATGTTGATTCAGTGTGTGGTATGTCTCCATCCAGCTGAGCTTTTGACCACTGCTGTGGGGTTCTTCATTGTAGCCTTAGATATTTAGACTTATGCAGAAAGAAAAATCAAACAAAAAAGCTAAGAGAAAGGATTTATTTTTCATTGGTCTTATTGAAGACGTAAGGAATACTTTCCAGATTGCTTCCACATTTCTCCTGGACTACACTGTAAATAATTTCAAATTGCTCATATCCCAGACCTGTCTCACCTTTTTGCTGCTTAAAGACAAAGAATCCAACTGAAACGATCAGGACCAGCCTGATCTCTCATCACCAAAGCAAAGTGGAAACTACAGTCACTGTCCTCAGGGAAGTCAGGACAAGGACACCAAAACTGGGCTTGGCAGCATTGGCTTCTTTACATTTCATCTGCTTACCTGTCCTCAGTTACTTCACACTGTTGACTGAGGTTCCTTATCCACAGTAAAGGTAAAGCACACCTTAAAATAAGGAGGTGCCTGAGAGCATTCACTCCTTCTGCACACTTGCAGGTGAGAGCTGTCATCTTCCTTCATCTGTGTGGACACACAGTCACCCTGGGATCTCTGGTTTGTGTATGAGTTGGTTCTGTCCCATTTCCTTGATAAGGGGTGATCAAGCTTCCCTGCCTTCCTTCCTCCCTCCCTCTCTTTCTCTCTCTTCCTCTTCTCACATAAGCTTTCATTTTTCGTAAGTTATTATTGCTGTGCCACTTATCCTACGTTTTTTTAAATTTACCTTAGCTTTTAACTGTAAGATTTCTGTGAGTCATATTTGTCAGTTCTTTACAATTCTACATATCAGGCACTCTCTGATGTGTTCATTCTTGTTGGTATCAAAGCCACAAGGCTCTCTGTATTCATTCTGAGTCTATCTAAAGACTTAAATCACATCAGAATGTGCTTATCAAACATGTTAAGGGCAACATCTTAGCATCGCCTTCCTTTAAAAAGACAAATGATTTATAAATAATTTCTGCTTGACTTCACATTGGATAAATTGATGTGCTAACATGTACATCACCACTCTTCATGCTAAAGTGTACTTCATCACTCCTTGTGCTAAGTTTTCTGTACTATTAATTTCACACATGCCATTTGATTACATTCATGTCTGGAAATCCAGAGAGCATTGCGTTTTGTTAAATAATAAATTTTTGATAGGATGTCATAAAACAGTACAAAAAAGGGGAAAGAGCTACTCTGTTTCACAAGTGTAACTTCTAGAGGCCGATGGCTGTGATGGGGACAATGTGCAGTGTGCCATGGTGGTATTTCTTAAAAAATCTATCATATGGTTTTCATCTCTTCCTATAATCATATTCATACTTCTGGCCTTGTGAATTAGGAAATTAAACTTGCTTCATTGTATTTGCAAGTGCTTCTCCATATTACCAAGCACTTATATTTCCTATGAGAATCAGAGTAACAGAGAATACAAGATTTGGGGGAGGAAAAAAAGTGTCTCATGTCAGTCATCAAAGTCATAGTTGTATTTTAATCAGAAATATAAAATCTGCTCCAGTTTATATGCCAGCATATTGGTTAGAGACTGTACTAGATCCTCAGTGTCAAGGTTATAGGGATGTCAGAACAAACTTATGTGCCAAAAACCTTTATTTTCTATGTCAGCCAGGAATACTCAAGAGTGACCTCACTGCTCTCACAGAAATGTCCTTCCAAAACACACTCTAGTGTGAATCCACTCAAAGAAGGTGGGGCTTTTCAGCTCTGAAGACCAGAGTCAGATGGGATGGAGCTCAGTGCCATTGCTACCACTGCTGGCCAGGGGATCCTGCTCCTTTATGGGATTTACACATTTATGGGGGCTCAAAAAGACCATTGCCACCTCTGCTCTGCCCTGGTGGTGCTCTTGGCTTTGTGGGCCCTCACTCCACCAATTTTGATAAGGCCAAAATGGTGCCCTTGGTTCATCCAACAGGAGTCTTAGTTCCTTGCTGAGAGCCAGACTTCAGCATCCCAGCAAAGCCAACTTGTCATAGCCAGATTTACTCCACCCAGAGCACCCAACATGCAGCAGCACCTGCAGTCACACAGAAATAGGCTGCTGATAGCAATGTAGAATCTGTTGTGCATGTTGAAGTATGACCCAATTACAAAAAAAAAAAAAAAAA